>JAJIBD010004046.1:85000-182779 GCA_021461705.1 Cryptotis parvus
ATAAACATAGGTGTGACTATGTTCTCTCAAATTTGTGTGTTTTGGGGGGTAGATGTGAAGAAATGGTATCACTAGATCATATGGGAATTCTATACCTACTTTTCTTACAAATCGTCTTATTGCTTACCATATAGATCGAACAAAATTACACTCTAACCACTGATGAATGTGGATTCCTTTGTCTTTATAACCTTGCCAGCACTGGTTAGTTTCAGACTTTTGTTTTTTATGGGGTGGGGCCACACCCAGCTGTGCTCAGGTCTTACTTCTGGTTCTGTACTTAGGTATTACTCCTGGAGGGTCTGGAGCACCTTTGGAGTGCCAGGGATTGAACCCAGGTCAGTTGTGTGCCAGGCAAGCACCCTAACAACTGTACTATCACTCCAGCCCTGTTTCCAGACTTTCTTATATGTGCCAAGGAGCCAAAACCCATGTAATTTTGTTGTAAGTATTGGCAGTATGGAGAACAGATCAGTGCTGCTCTCTCTATTTTTTGGGGGTGTGGGTGGGGGTTAGGTTGTAGAAATACTTATTTTAGTATTTAATATCCAGGTACTAAATGCTAAATATTTAGTACTTAGTACTCAGGCAAGAACTTAGTACTTGGTGCTTTTAAGTTCTTCCCATTTATTTTTATCAGTAATGAAATTTGAAAAACACAATGTGCATCAGCTATGTAGCGATTATTTCCAGGTTGTTTGTTTTTGTTTTCTTGGCACATCCTGCGATGCTCAGGGATTACTCCTGGCTCTGCACTCAAGAATTAGTTCTGGCAGTGCTCGGGGACCAAATGGGATGCTGGGGATCAAACCTGGGTGGGTCAGCTATGTGTCAGCCCTCCCTGCTGGACTAGCGCTCTAGTTTGTATTTCCAGGTTTTACAAAACCCACTGTCCCTCCTGAGCCTGGAAATTTTTATCCCGGGGCCTTGCTGAAGACATCCATGGGTCTGCCTCATCCATAGCAATAGGTGAAAGATTATACCTGAGCAATTCTCTCAGCTATATCCTTACAGAACTGATTGGGGGTTTCAAAATGTTGAATCAGCTGGGGCAGGAGACACAAGACATTCAGTGGAAAACCTGGACAAGAAAAGAAACAATGAAATCATTGACTGTTTTAGCTGTTGATGACAGGAAGGCAGACTCAGATGTTCTTTTCAGGATATGTCTGAGCAGTCTTGAAGCAGCTTAAATATGGTCTAGCTCAGGGTCAGAGAGAGAGAACAGGTGCGTCCATGAGGCTGCAACCCTGGTTCAAATCCACAGAATGATTCCCTGAGCACCACCAGGGGTCGCTCCTGAGCACTACTGGGCGGGGTGGAACATTTCCGAGCCCACAACAACAGCAGCCAAAAAAAAAAAAAAAAAAAAAAAAAAAAAGTCTAACAGAGAATGCAGGAAAAAAAAGAATAACCACAATTACAATATTCTCAAAGAAGGCACAAAACTTGATTTGAAAATTTCAGACACGGTGTCACAGTGTCTGCCTGACATGACCTGTTTATAGAAAAGAATGACTTGTCTGTCCAGTGTTTTGAAAGTGGGTTAAAATGAATTGAAATACTAGGTTGAAATTTTATCAAAAAGCATGAGAGGGTATAGGTCAATCCATTTAAATCTTACAAATATAAATAAAAAAACTTAAAAACAACATGCATAGTGCTGCCGTGTGTAGCTCCAGCTTCATGAAAAGAAATCGGGCTTATAACCTGTGGTCCCAAAACTATAACTGATTTGGCTTCATTCAAAATAATAAAGAATTTCAAAAGAAAAGAAAAAGATTTAGGAGTTGGCAAAAATGGGAAAATGTACAGAGCAATGGATTCAAACAGTATCTATAATTTTATCTGAAAAGCACAAAAATATAATATCTTTTATATTTCTTTTGTCCCTCTTATGTTTTGTCTTAAAATATTTTCTATCATATAAGCAAAACTTACAGAGTAAGGAATTGAAAAAAATGAACAAGTTACTTTCAAGGAATTGTTTCTAAGAAGAATTTTCATTTTCTGGAGTATTAAAAATTTAACAAGAAGTTCTAGAATGGTGGCTATTGTCTGCCAATTTGAGAAACCAACATGGTCAGAAATCACATCTGGCCAACACGAGATGGAAATTAATTCCTCTGGAGATGGGTCAGTCCTAAGAAGAATTTTCATTTGTTTGCTCGGGGCCACACGTTGTGTGGCCACTCAGGACCTACTCTTGCTTTTTTTGCACAGGAACCATCTGTGGTGCTGGGGATAGAACCCGAGTTGGCTGCATGCAAGACCAGTGCCACACCCATTGTACTATTGCTCTGGCCCCCTAAGAAGAATTTTTTAAAACTTTATTTAAACACTGTGATTAACAAAGTTGTTCCCGGTACAGTTGTTTCAAGTATTCAACATTCCAAAAATGTCCCACCACCAATGTGCCCTCACTGCCATCAACAACCCTCATTTCTCACTGCCCCCATCCCCATTCCCGCCCCCTTATCAGGCACTAATTATATTGCTTATTACAACATATATCTCGGAACTGCTGAAGTTATGCCCCTTTTAACTGGGTTCTTTCGTGTGAATTGCACCATTTGTGTTACTGCTTTCACTTATTGAACTTATTAAACAGGTGGGTTTCGACTCAATTTTTTAACAAAGATGTTAATTTCTTACAAATATTCAATGGTCAACCCCAAGCCCATCACTGTTGCAACTACAGACAAAAATTATTTCAAATTTTCCCAACTTGAGCCTGCTTAAGCCTGTCCTAAGCACTCAATTAGAGCTAATTCACTAAATATGGTTGAGAAATATATCTAAGAAGAACTTTTACAGCAGTCAGTAACATTATTTTGTTGCCCTAGAAATGTATATAGCTACCATCAGAATTGTGAGAAACAGTGATGTTGACTTTACCAATGGCTTGGGATGAATCCACCATGGAGACTTTGGACACTGGCGTCAGCAAACTGAAGAGCTGCAGAGTGAGGTCTGTGGTGGTGAGGGAAGTGAATCCTTTCAGCAGCAGCTGCTGCAACCCTGAGAAATCTGCCCACTTGAGCTGTGCCTGCAGCTTCTCCAGCTTCTCTCGGTTCTCAGCTTTATCCAGTGGCATGTGAGCCAGTAGCCGATTCAGCAGCCGTAGGGCCATGAGGTATTCAAACTCAAAATCAGATTCCATCAAGGCCACTGTCACCCAGAAGATAGTGGCCAGCAGGTTGGTGGGGGTGGTTTATATGGGATGGGTCTGTGAGACTGTCCTTTAAGGAAGATGAACTTCTGGTTTTTGAGGCAAGACCTTGCTGGGTACAGGCCTGAATTCTGTCCAGGGTGGCACTTCGAGGTGGGTCTGAGGATCGGTCAATGACGCCAAACTTCTTGGGTACAGAGAAGCTTCTCTGATGCCGGCTCCGTTCTGCTGTCGTTGTGTTGCCGCTGGCTGTTCCCGGGTTCACGCTTCAGTTGTCCTGTGCTCTTTCTGCTTGCTGTCAGTTTAGTGCTAGAGCTCAAGTCTGGTGATGAGGAGCTGGGTGTAAAAATAAAGAAGTCAAGAGAGAGCCAACATGCTCCAGGGAAAAATCCAATCCTACAATCCAAGGGCGCAAAGGAAACTTTGAAAACACTAGTTCTTACTTTTCCCATATTTTTTAAAAGTAAAATAAAAAAGAAAAGTGGTATTTTTTTCTTTTTTAGTAACACCAGGCAATGCTCAGGGGTTACTCCTGGCACTGCACTCAGGAATTACTCCTGGCAGTGCTGGGGGACTGTATGGGATGCCGAGGACTGAACCCTGGTCAGCCACTTGCAAGGCAAACCCTTACCTGCTGTACTATGCTGCGGTCCAAGAATAAGTTTTTTTTTAATTTAAAGCAATGATAAACAGTATTCAACAAGAGCAATCTGTGCCAGAATAAGTTTTTCTTACTTTTAAATTTAAAGTGATGAAAAATAGCACTCAACAAGAACAATCTTTACCAACTAAACAACAACAAAACCTCTCCCTGACTTGTACGTCACTGATAGGCAAAAGAAATAAGTAGTTGGTTGTAATTTATAGATACACAGCATTTTTTTTTTTGGGGGAAGGTTTAGATTTAATAGATTTATGAAATAAAATACATAGGCTAGTTATAAATTTTTATTCATTAAGCATGATAAGGATATATGGAAATGATATCTAGAAAGAAAAAGTTTTAGTAACTGTTTGTGTCAAAGGAAACTACATACAAGTAAAATGTTTTGAAAAATGACTGCCAAGCCTCTTTAAGGCCAAGAAAGATAGTCATTAACATTCTTGATAATTTTCTATTGATTATATATATATGTCTATAAGTTAACATATAAGAATTGCAATTTACACTAAAACTATCTTTCCATAAAAAGTGTTCAACTTAAAAATTTAATAAGGTCTGATATGAAAAAAAATAATCATACTGACTCAATTTTAAGCAAGGAGAGCTCAGTTATATAGATAGAATACAGAATAGATAATTATTTGAAATGGGTTACTAAGTGCTGGTAGGAGCAAAACGAATAACAAGTATCTCCTGGTGGACAGTTCCACAATGAAATTGACCACATCATCTTCAATCGATGGTTTTGTCTGACCGATGTTGCTGTCGTCCCCAAATTCCAAACAGGATCGGGCCACCGTCTCCTTCGTGCAAAATTCTACTTCATGCAACTGGGAGAAAAGGCTGCAAAGTTTAAGAAGAGAACTCCCAGAACGACCACCAACTGGGAACTCTTGGGCACCATTGCAGCAACATGGGAAGATACCATCATTGACGACATCGATGAAGAATACAACTGACTGGTTCAGCACCTCCATGACTGTGTGAAGAATGCCGAGAGAGAGAAAGACACAAAAGGACGCCTGTCTTCAGTAACTCTCGAGCTCATTTGCCAATGTGGCAAGGTGTGAACCTCAGGTGACCAAATGCTAACGTCCAAGCTTGCAAAGCGGTGCAGAGAAGTGATAAAAGAAGACCTCAAAGACAGAAGAGCAGAAATACTGGAAGATGAAGCAGAGGCTGGGAAAAGCATTTGCACTGCCCGCCTGTCCTTCGCCAACTATAAGACTAAGATGACTGCCCTCTGATGCCCTGATGGATCTATCACATCTTCCAGAAAGGCAATGGAGAAGATTATCCATGACTTCTACTCAGATCTCTTTGATAGCCATGTCCACCTGCCCGCATAACAAATTCCACAGGATGGATATGTCATTCCCAACGTTCTCCCTTCTGAAATCCGACATGCCATTTTGTCGGTAAAGAAGGGAACAGCTCCAGGCCCAGACAAACTCAGACCCGAACATCTGAATAATCTGCCGTCGGTACTCATCAATACACTAGCTCGGCTCTTCACACGCTACATGTCTGAATGCAAGGTGCCCTCCCAATAGAAAAAATCAGGACAGTTCTACTGTTCAAGAAGGGAGACATTCACGACATCGGCAACTATCGCCCCATCTGCCTGTTGTCTGTCATCTACAAGCTGTTTACACGAGTCATCCTGAACAGGATTGGCAGAACACTAGATGAAGGACAACCATGCGAGCAAGCAGGCTTCTGGAAAGGATTCAGCACAATCGACCATATCCACATAGTAACCAAGCTCATTGAGGTTTGTAGGGAGTACAAGATGCCGCTCTGTCTCATGTTCATTGATTTACAGAAAGCCTTTGATTCTGTGGAGACTGAAGCAGTCATCGAAGCCCTAGCCAAACAGGGTGTTCAAACCCAATACATCAAGATCCTTCATGAGCTGTATTACGGATTCACCACCAGGATCTCACCATTCTACAAGGAAGTGATCATTGATGTCAAAAGAGGGGTTCGACAGGGTGATACCAATTCACCAAAACTCTTCAGCGCCATCCTCGAGAACATCATGCGACAATTAGAATGGGAAGGAATGGGAGTGAAGATAGATGGTCGGCAACTACACCACCTCCGCTTCGCTGATGACATCGTTCTAGTAACACCAAACATTAGCCAAGTGGCACAAATGCTGGCTGACTTCGACTGAGAATGTGAAAAGATAGGTCTACAGCTGAATCTAAAGAAAACTATGTTTATGAAAAATGAACTAGTTCCAGAGACCCCATTCACTCTCAGTGGGACAGACATCTCTGAATGCAGCAGTTATGTGTATCTAGGTCGAGAAGTCAACATGATGATCGACTTAAAACCTGAGCTGCGCAGGAGGAAGAGAGCGGCATGGAATGCCTTCAAAGACATCAAAGAAATAGCTAAAAAGACAAAGAACCTCCAGCTCTGGGCACATCTCTTTGACTCCACCGTTCTCCCTGCATTAACATATGCCTCAGAGACCTGGGCCCTACGAAAAGCAGGATGAGAATGCTATTCGGGTCTCCCAAAGAGGAATCGAAAGAGCTATGCTTGGAATATCACACCTCACTCAAGTGAGAGAAGGAATCCGGAGTTCCGATCTCTGTTGCTATTCCTTATTCAGGGATGCTGTCTCATTTGCCAAGGCATCGAAGATCAGATGGGCTGGACATGTAATGTGATTTGGAGATGACCGCTGGACTAGAGCCGTTATCAACTGGATCCCACAGGATGTCAAAAGATCATGTGGCCGCCCACCTACAAGATGGTCAGACTTCCTTGTCAAGACCCTGAAGGAATGGTTTGAGGCTCTTCATATTCCTGAATCAACCAGATGCCATTGGGCTATATTGGCACATGATAGGGTCCAATGGAAATGTTACTGGTGCCCGCTCGAGCAAATTGATGAATAATGGGATTCAAGTGAGCAAGTGATCAAGTGATTCTAAAGTAGAAATTTCTTTTGACTAAATCAATCTTTATTCCAACTATTATTACTGTGATGAGCTGAGTTATACTGTTTTTGTTCACAATGTAATAAAAAACTACGTAAAATTACATTAAACTAGAACAACAAAAATCATTACTATTTGTCTTCAACATAATGACTGGTATATCTTCCTGACATTAAAATATATAAAAATATACATGACTTTTGTATGTTAAGAATACAGCATGATATACTTTTGAAAAAAAAACTTAGATTGCTTCAGGTCATAAACAGATTTCAAAAACTAGACTTACTCACTTAATTTTATCAGTGTCCAGGCATTTCCCCAGTATTCAGTACAATACACTTGGTTTCAAACGGCATGAAGTTTGTTCTTACCGTGATAACACAGTTAAGAGATCACAGTTCTTCAAACAATCAGACAAGTTATCCACAGCAGCTTCTAGTGTGAGGAGGGCTTCCATGACGTATCCCTGTTAAACATGCAAAGGCAACACTTGGACCTGCTCAGAATTACTGTTATCTTCCCAAAGAGATATTTTACTTTATTATACTTAGAATCATTCTTGATGTCCCACGCAATCCGCGGCAGTCTCAGGGCCACGCCTAGCTGGACTGGGCAGCCTGATCCAGTGACTCAGTGTTCCTGGGGATTACCAGGGCTGCCAGTGGTGCTCGGGGTGCACTAGGATTACACCTGCTAGTGCTTGGGGGGCTACATGGGATCAAAGATCCAATTTGGGGCTTTTTACCAGCACGTGCTTGAGCCTCTTGAGTTATCTCCCCAGGATATAGTCTATTAGTGCAAAGCTCATTTGACTATTAAAGCAAAGCACATTTGAGTAATGTTGATATCACTGAATGCCGGATAGTCGTAGCGAGCATAATTTACAAAGTTCAGAAACAAATGTTAAGGGTCATATAGGAAATCAGATAATTCAGGAGTTATCAATAATCATGCCTCACTCCCCAACCCCACCCAATATTTGAAGTTCTCAATAGGATAGGCCAACCTTGCTTTAAGTCCACTGGGGAAGAAAAAGCTAGGCTTAAAATAGCAACAAGGCTCCTTACTGAGGGGTATGGCGGACACTTGAAATAGAGTAATGATGTTTAAAAACTACAGATCCAAATATGAAGTATGAGAATTTCTGGCATTTAAAGTAGCACTTTCAGGGCTGGAGAGATAGCGCAGGGTTTAAAGCACGTGTCTGTGTCTTGTATGTGGCCAACTTCTGTCCAATCCCCAGAATTACATATGGTCCCTTGAACACAGAGGCAGGAATAAGCTTTGAGTACAGCTAGGTGGCCCCAATTAACTGAACAAATTAAAAACACCCCAATCAAAACCAAAACCTCAAATTAGCACTTTCAATAGCCAGGAGGAGGAAGCGAAGCTAGAGTGTGTAGACTTGCAACTGTGCTTAGATATAGGAGCACTCCTGATGCAAAAGAAATGCTCCACACTGCAGAGCTACGATGCCCTTGGCTTCCAGTATTACAGTTCTCTGGTCTTCAGTGTCCCAGTGTCCCAGTCTATCGGGTTTTCTTGTGGCATCTACCACTCCTGTACTTACTTCTTAGCTCATCTCAGTTTACTGAGCCTTGCATAGGTCAAAGGGCGCTCTTCTCTGGATAGGAAGATTATTACAAAACAGCACTCTCGGCAGTTGCAAAAAGACAAGTCAATAACAAATGATTCTCCCACTCCTGTCAACTAAAACCAACTCAAAAACAGTGAAGGAGTCCCAAAGGCATTTTGGCCTATAAAACACTATCCATTGAAGTTCTAGAACCATAGTCCTTAGAGCAATTTTTTTTTTTTTTTGCTTTTTGGGTCACACCCGGCAATGCTCAGGGGTTACTCCTGGCTATGCACTCAGGAATCACTCCTGGCGGTGCTCGGGGGACCTTATGGGACGCCGGGGATCGAACCCGGGCCGGCACAGGCCGGCTGAGTGCAAGGCAAACGCCCTACCCGCTGGGCTATTGCTCCGGCCCTTAGAGCAATTTTTATAAACATAAAAGTCAACTTCTAAAGCTGGGGAGATTAGTACAGAGGTTAGGACTCATGTTTCGACTGTGCCAATCCACATTCAATACTTGGCACCACATGGCACCAGCAACATCACTGGGAGTAGTCCTAGAGGTCCACTGAGTACCACTGAGGTAACCCTGGGGGGTACCTGGCACAGCATTTTCCAGCCCCAGCATTCACTGAATGGACCAAGTTGGCCGAGAATCACTGGAAGTAGTACCCAAAGTCCCTCAGCACAATTTGAGAGGTGATCATTCTCCACAAAAAGTCAAATTCTATAAATATTTCACATTTAGATAAATTATACATGTCAACAATAGCTGGATCACTAAAAAGAGATAGTTCAAAGAAAGTAATGAACTCGTGAGTGACTTGAGAGGACGATGAGGTCAACGGTCTTTCCATCTGTACCTGAATCTCATCTCCATGTTCTCCAATCACTCGACCAGCCTTGAGAGAAGGTCAGACAACGCATGTGCAGACAAGGGTTGCTTGAGTGCACGAAATATCTGGAAGGACCGGCCTGCATAGTGTCTCGAGGAGCTCGCAAGGGCTGTCTGTAATGCAACTTCACTCAAGTGTTGCTCTAGGTGGAAACCTAGGGATCAGAGTGGGGAAGAAGGTAGTCACTGTTCTGCTTGTTCTGGGATTGCAGTTAGCACACTTAAAAATCATTAACAACTCTGAGCGAAATTAGTCAGAAGGAAAAAGAGAGACAGAATGACTGCATTTATTTGCATGACATAAATATATCAGGTGGTCTTACCAAAAGTGGAAATTACCGCAAACATGAGGGAGTCAGAGGTTAGGTAAGTCAGAGAAGGGAACATGTGTGAATAAATGTCGAAAGGGCTGATACCAACATAGAACTGAGCATTAAATACAGGCAAAAAAAATGCACATGATGGCTTCCAAGTGTATGTAGTGCAACCCACAATGTGTAGGAGAAGAAAGGGAGAGAGAGGGAGAAAGAAAAGAGATAAAGAACCTGCCATAGAGGCAGACTATGGGATGGGGGAGGGAATTGGGGACACTGGTGGTGGGAAATGGGCACTGGTGGAAGGCGGGTGCTGGAACACTATGTGACTGAAACCTCCAAACATGAACAACGTTGTAATTGTATATCTCACGGTGGTATAATAAAATGTCTAATTAAAAGATAAAATGAACTTAAAAATCATTAACAACAGACTTATGAGGCTCAAAATAAGTATCATGTTATACTTATTTAAAAATTAACTACTTTGAAATGAAAGCCTTTAAACTATTAAAATAATCCTTATCTTGAAATAAAATCATCTTAACCTTAAAATAAAATCATCTTGACAATAAAAATAGTAATTTATAATTAATAATTAAAATAATATTTCTGTTATGCTTTATAGCACAGCATTATAGAAAGGGTCAAAAGCTTTGAAACAATATGGATTTGGGTTTGAATTAGGTGTTTTGGGGATTCTGGGAAAGATACTTAGCCATCATTAGCCTGTTTCTTACTCAAATTTGGGATTAATAGTATCTATTGCAGAGGCTTTTTGAAATAATTTGAAATGTGCATAGTCATGTCTGATAGAACATGCCCACACTTTTTATTACTGCCCACCCTTCTATTCTTAAAACATATCTTACATTTCCATATTACTCTTTCATATGACTTTTGACATAAAGTAGCTTCATTCCTTCTTTCATAAGAGAATTTGTTAGAAAAAATACCTTCAAAATCTTGTGTCTGACAACCCCTAAATGTGTACTGTAAGCCACATGAGCAAAAGGAGAGAGAGACAGAGAGAGAGAGAGAGAGAGAGAGAGAGAGAGAGAGAGAAGGGGAAAAGGGGGAGGGAGGAGGAGGAGGAGGAAGAAGAAGGAGGAGGAAGGAGGAGGAAGGAGAGAGAGATGGGGAAAAGGGGGAAGGAAGGAGGAGGGAGGAGGAGGGAGAGGAGGGAGGAGAAGGAAGAAGTAGAAGAAGAAAGAAGAAAGAAGAAAAACAAAGAAGAAAAAGAAGAAGAAAGAAGAAAGAAGAAGAAAGAAGAAGGAAGAAAGAAGAAGAAAGAAGAAAGAAAGAAGAAAGAAGAATAAAGAAGAAGAAAGAAGAAGAAAGAAAGAAAGAAGAAAGAAGAATAAAGAAGAAAGAAGAAGAAGAAGAAGAAGAAAGGAGGAGAAGAAGGAGGAGGAGGAGAAGAAGAAGAAGAAGGAGAAGAAAGAGAAGAAGGAGAAGGAGGAAGAAGGAGAAGAAGGAGGAAGAAGCAGGAGGAAGGAGGAGGAAGGAGGAGGAAGGAGGAGGAAGGAGGAGGAGGAGGAAGAAGGAGGAGGAGGAGGAAAAGTATCTGCCACAGAGGCAGACTGGGAGGGGGAGTGAATCTGGGGACATTGGTGGTGGGAAATGTGCACTGGTGGAGGGATGGGTGCTAGAACACTGTGTGACTGAAACCCAATCATGAATAGTCTATCTCACAGTGATATAATAAAATTACAAAACAAAACACAAAAACCAAAGTACTTGTGTCTGTAGACTCTTAGAGGATCTAGCCAACTCTAAACACAAATAAGGCACATGTGAAAGATTTTGCTTTTCAGAGTAGTCTAAAAATATGCAGATAAATGTAAATGTAAACATCACCAAAAAAAAGCAGCCATGGTTTAAACCTTGACCTGAATTCATTCGTCCAACAGCATAACGTATTCTCAACCATTAGGAAACCATTTATTTTGTTTCGTGTTTTTGTTTTTGGCTATGTTCTGTGCTGCTTAGAAATAGCTCCTGGCTGGTTTGTGTTCCAGGATCACTCCTTGAGGGGCCCAGGGGACTACATGGGATCTGGGGGTGGAAGCCTGCATGCAAGGCAAATGCCCTGCCCAAACCAGAACAGAAAACAATTTTATGAGATAAAATTGAAAATGTGAGGTAACCCTCACAAACGCCACCAGGTTGACTCACCCATGGCCATGCTCTACTGATTCTCAACTGACTCTCCTAGGAGACAGAAGTCACACAGCTAAAATTCATGGGTATACCAGTATCGGACACTCAATATTCTGGGGCAACATTGGGAGGACTGTGGGTTAAGACCCTGCCCTGTGAAACCCGGGCAGTCACACTCACACCTCACTGCGGCCATGCTAAAGACTCAACTCCACTGCTTCATGAATATTCTCTGCAAACATGCCAAACTGCAATCAACTTCAGGTACTGCAGCGCCCAGGCTGAGAACTATGGTGTTTCTGTGAGTTGGGACCAGCAGTCCCCTTAGCCCCCTATACTTTAAGGAGCCGCAGCAGCCACACCTACCTCTAACAATTGCTGCCATGCCAAGACATTAGTACAGATGAGATTCCAAAGGCTCTGGACTTAACACCTCCTAATTCGCATAGGAACTTCATCAGTCCTGACACTCTCAGGGACCAGGAGACCAGGTGGATGAACCAAGAAGGTAGTAGCACTTGCCTTCTTGAGGCACTATCCCCGCGCTTCCTGATTCACTGAAATAACACTACCTTTTCTCTTTGGTCCCACAGTGAACCCAATTCCCAGCCTTCCTCAGAATCAGTGTGTGTAGTCTGAATCTCTTCAGGATGAAGGCTCCTGAAATACCAGATGTAAGATCCCCTGCCATAAACATTCACAGCATGCTGTCATATGATCCAGAACAAAACTTCTGTTGCATTAAGCCCCTGAATTTTGGGGGGTATTTGTCATTGGTGCTGCTACCTTGACTAATAACAATGTTTCTGGGAAAGTATTTTATTGCGTTATAGTGGAACAGGTACAAAGCAAGAATGCATGTACCAGGAAAATTGTAGTGGCTGAAAATCTACCCGGCAAGTTGGGAAAAGCTGCAAAAAGTCAAATTCTGAGCAGCCTGTTATACATCTAAGAATACAGCATAAGGTACGGATACATTTTCTAACATTTATATTTTTTGTATGACTGTATAAAATATACTGTTTGCATGACAAAAACAGTGCATTTCTTCCTCATCCTGTGCTCAATTTTTTCATAAGTGGGGAGAAAAAATCAAGAAATTCCAAAAGAGAACTGAAATAATCAGGAAAGGGCAGGCCTATTCTTGGAATGGCTTTTCCCCTTTTAAGTTTATCAGTCTTTATTATTTTTTTAAGTAAGTTGTCTTCTGATAATGAAAAGAGAAGCACCTAATCTGGAGTGCTTCAACTGTGAGTTGGGCTAATTCTCAGAGCGGCTGGGGCAGCCTGTGAGCCCTGTTGAGTATGGCCAGTCTGGTGTGATAAAAAGGTAGAGAAGCTGTTGAACATTCGGGAAGCTAAACGTAATTTTACACACAAATCAGTCAAGGACAGGACTATCGGGCAAGGAGTTCAGCTAATTCAGAGGCGTCACTAATATGATGCACTATAGTCTGAATAAGAATTACCCTGTATTTGGAATAGGAATAGTCATTGAAATAGGAATTGTTTGTAAAATCTTTAAAGTCACAAATACTTCATTACAAAATTTCTTTCGGAAAGCAGTTTATAAGACTGACATTTTCCGACTTGTACAACCTTTCTGGAAAACAATATGAACATTCCTCCAAAGACTAGAAATTGAGCTCCCCTTTGACCCAGCCATACCACTCCTGGGGATATGCTCTGGAAAGCCAAAAACACACAGCGGAAACACAATCCGCACCTTTATTTTCATAGCAGCACTATTCACAATAGCCAGAACCTGGAAACAACCAGTATGCCCGAGAACTGATGACTGGATAAAGAAACTGTGGTACATCTACACAATGGAATACTATGCAGCTGTCAGAAAAAATGAAGTTATGAAATTTTCCTATAAATGCATGGACATGGAGAGAATCATGTTGAGTGAAATTAGTCAGAAGGAAAGAGAGAGACATAGAATGACTGCATTTATTTGCATGACATAAATATACCAGGTGATCTTACCAAAAGTGGAAATTACCACAAGCGCGTGGGAGTCAGAGGTTTGGTTAGATAGAGAAGGGAACATGTGTGAATAAATGTCTAAAGGTCTGATACCAACATAGAACTGAGCATTAAATACAGACCAAAAAATGCAAATGATGGCTTCTAAGTGTACGTAGTGCAGCCCACAATGTGTGGGAGAAGGAGGAAGAGAGAGGGAGAGAGAGAGAGGAGATAAAGGACCTGCCATTTAGGCAGGATGTGGGTGGGGGGAGGGAATTGGGGACATGGGTGGTGGTTGAGGGGCACTGGTGGAGGGCGGGGTGCTGGAACACTGTGTGACCAAAACCCCCAAGTGTGAACAACGTTGTAATTGTATATCTCACGGTGGTATAATAAAATGTTAAAAAAAAAGACTGACATTTTCTCATGATTGTGTCTGGTGACAGAGATTTACTTTTCATGTCTTTTAAAAAATCAAATGAGTAGCACATGCACTGGTTAATTCTAGCAAGGTATGTGAAAGGAGAGAGTGATGAAATGGTTTGTCAGAACACAGGCAAACAGATATGATATTGACTATTGCTCGGTTTGGTGTACATGAAATAAGCTTTGGAAGGTTCCTAGGAGCATGATCTGCTCTTATTGTCAAATGCAGGATTTAAACATATATAAAGAGTATGATCAGGTGGGGAAAATGAACTCCATTATAGGTGCTAAGACTGGGTTTGAGGAAAAAGAATAAAGTACCTGATTTCGAATCTCTAAATACAGACACAACATGTCGTAGAAAATTAGTGAGCTGTTCGGCACTCTTGGAATTTTGATTTTTTGGGTGTGATGTCTTCATGGCACCAAAGCGGACCAAATGCCCTTAAAGAACACATACAAAATATAAAAAAAATCATTTTCCATTTGCAAGTCATTTATACAGTTTGATAGATGTTTTTAAAAAATTCTGCTAATTAAGCTGGTGATAAACTGTTGCCCTGTAAAGCTTAAGAATATATTCAAAAATGATCTACCTTTGTTCCCCTAGAGGTAACAGTAGTTTACATTGGGTATGCTTTGGTGTGTTTTCTAGGCCACCCGCAGCTGTGCTCAGGGCTTGCTCCTGGCTCTGCACTCAGTGATATTTCTGGTAGTGCCCGGGGACCATGGGGTGCTGGGGATTGAACGGGGAACAGCCATATGCAAGGTTAAGTACCTCACCTACTGTGCTCTCTCTAGTCCCTAAACTGTGGTTTTTTAAAAAGAGAACAAGAAGGCAGGAAAACATAAGGCTGCTCACATAATTTTTTTCTTGATTTTGTCAAAAGTTTAATTCTTTTTTCTATTTCCTATCGTTTATCATTTCTGATGTCCATGTCCATCTATAAATGTTTCTATGAACTAGGCCAGCAGACAGTTGCTCCTAAATAGATCATGGCTAATATCTTTTGATTTCCAGAGAGAAATATTTGGCAAATCTCAGCCCTCCCAGATGCTGGCTGCTCTAATAGATGGTTAAAGCATCTTGCCCCAGGGTACTGCAGTCTCCAGGCTCTGGCTGTATCATCATTATAGACAAATCTCTCTGTCAATGAACTGTGACAAAAGTAGGATCTGAGACAATTACTACTAGTGTCTGCCTCCTACCCCAATCCCAGCAGACACAGCTTAGAAGAGAAAGCAGGCCTCTGCTTGAACACCAGGCTCACCTTTCCTTCAGTATTTTTTTTCTTTGTGTTTTGGGCCACACTGGCAATGCTCATGGGTAACTCTTGGCTCTGTAATGAGGAATCACTACTGGGAGTGCCCAGAGTACCATGTGAAATGCTGGGGATTGAACCCAGGTCCGCCACGCGCGAGGTCAGTGCTCTAGCTGCAGTGCTATACTATTGCTTCAGCCCCACCTTCTGTGTGATTTTAAAGTGATGCCCAAAAGGCAACCTGAAAACTGCAGTTTTGGCCCATGGTTACCTGGTGGTCAGGAACTCAATGAGCTTGTTGGCTTTTTCATCCATTTCAGCAGCCGTGTCCACATCCTCGACTTCCTGAGTCATCTGGGGAGGTTCCCACTGCTGCCCCCCAGACTGATGCTGGATGAGGTGGAGCTGGAGCTCAGCCCTGAGTCTGGCACGGGGACGACTGGTCCTCTCTCAGGAAGTCAAAGCCACCTGGAGGGAAGAGGTTACAGTGGGGTGTGTAACAAGTGGGACTTACTCGGGGCAGGAGGGATCAGGCAGAAGGATGTGGCGACTCAGTATTATTTGAGACAACCCTTTATTTTGCTATAGTTATGATTCAACAGGACAAGATGGCTATTCCTTTCTTGCTAAGAGTTTCACTACTGCATAAATGAGAGTGTATTTGGCAGTAGGGTGATCTTGCTCTACTGTTTTTCTTCCCCTCTCCCTCTCTGCTGTTTTCATGAATCTATCTGAAGATACAACATTGATGAGTACAAGTGATGAAAATATGGTAAATCCTTTTCAAGGCTGTGGAGATACTTTCTCATATGTGGTAATATATAAAATATCCTTAGTCAGAATTTATTTTCCTTTTTGGGTCACACCCAGTGAGCTCAGGGATTCCTCCTGGCTTTGCACTCAGGAATTACTCCTGGTGGTATTCAGGGGACCATATGGTATGCCGAGGATTGAATCTAGGTCGGCCACGTGCAAGGCAAACGCCCTATCTGCTGTGCTATCACTCTAGCCCCAGCCAGTGTGTTGTTATGTACAAAATAATCAGGATTTAAAAAATCTCAATGATCTCAGTGCACTGTAACTTCATCAATTAAAGATATTAAACACTTTCTGGTTCTAAATAAAAACCATGGATCAACCTTTGTGGGAACACTTTTATGGTAATACTTTTATGACACACAGTAATTTCTTTGACACAGTCAAATGCTTTCTCTTCTTGCTTCTAGGAAAATTTTGGCTTCAAATCAGCAGAGAATTTTAATTGATTTCCACCAATAGTGCCTTTTGGAAAATTTCATTCTTTCATAAGATGAAAATTTCTTAAGGAAAACTAGACAGTCGCAATGAACCATCTGTGCTCTGGGCAATGACCTGTCTTCTGGGTGAAGGAGACTGTCACTTTTCTCTGCATTCTCATCTTTGCATTCCAGATATGTCTTTGGCCAAGAAATTTTGATTTCCTTGCTTTTTTGTTTTTTGATTTTTTGGAACACAGCTGACTGTGCTCTGGGCTTACTTCACAAGTGATGAAAATAGAGTGCATCCTTTTCAATGCACCCTACCCAGTACACTGTATTTTTTTTTCTTTTTGGGCCACACCCAGTGATGCTCAGGGGTTACTCCTGGCTCTATACTCAGGAATCACTCCTGTTGGTGCTCAGGGGACCATATGGTATGCTGGGGATCGAACCCAGGTCAGTTGCATACAAGGCAAATGCCTTACCCATTTTATTATCGCTCAGCCCCCCACCCCTCAGTGCATTGTAATATACAAAATAATCAGGTTGAAAAGAACCCGGACAACCTCAGGACTCTGAGTTCATTGCCAGTTTGAAGACATTAAATATTTTCTGGGGCCCGGAGCGATAGCCCAGCGGGTAGGGCGTTTGCCTTGCACGCCGCCTGTGCCGGCCTGGGTTCGATCCCCCGCATCCCATATGGTCCCCCGAGCACCGCCAGGAGTGATTCCTGAGTGCAGAGCCAGGAGTAACCCCGGTTGTGACCCAAAAAGCAAAAAAAAAAAAAATATTTTCTGGTTCTAAATAAAAACTTAGGCTCTGTTAAGGGTTCTGTACTAAGGGCTCATTCCTAATGGTTCTCGAAGGATCATCTGTGGTGCCAGGGATTGAACTCGGGTGTGCTGCATGCAAGGTAACCCATGTACTATCTCTCTAGAACCCATAAATTATAATTTATAATAAAATAGAAACATAGGAAAGCAACAGTTATATTCAACTTGAGAGCCTTTGAAAGATTTTGAGAGACTTTGAAGTTAATTTCAAGTGAAATATTACATGCGCTGCTTTTATTTTATCAGCTGGAAAACTGGGGGTGGATAATAGCATCAGAAGTTAACTCGGACTCCACTGACTCTGTCTCAGGCCCACTGGCACCCCTTCTTTAGTTACCTGTGTAGAGATACTCAGGTTGATAAGCTGGCTGAACTGTGAGGGTCTTGGCTTCACCCATCTCGCGGGGTCTGCAGGAGCACAGAAGCAATGGCATGAAAATTGCTGTTGCAGGAGAGGGCGATCAAGAGGTGAAGAAGCAATTTTTTGCTATGTTCAAAGACTTCAGGCCGGTAATGGTCCAAACCTGGGGGTGGGGGGAGGGGAGGGAACAGTGGAATCTCTTAGTATAAATAAGTTTTAAGCTCGTTTAGATTCCAGGGATAGTAAAGATTCCAAGATACCTGGGAGAAACATGTTGAAAAGAATGTTTAGTTTTCTTTGTTACTGTTTGTGTTAACCACATAAAGAAGTTGGGCTTAGGAAAAAGAAAATGTTTTATTGCCTAAATCAAATGTTCTTATAAAATGTGGAGAGATGGACTTTTCTTGACCTCTCTGCAGCCTTTGACACGGTTAACTGTTTTCTCTCTAGATGGTCCCTTCCCTGGATCTCCTTCTTACTGAAGGATTCTAATTTTCTCCTCTCTCTTTCTAATCTCTTTTGAGTCTTATTATCTGCTTGTTCCTTTTTTTACTTATGCTCAGCAGGTTGGGGTTTGTTTAAATACCAACGCTGGACTTGCTGTTCTCTGTATTCTGTGTCTCTGTGAATTCATGACGCCTTGGGCTTTAATTTTAAATTGTATCACAACTAGCCAGAGGTCCTTAAACAGATCCCAGCCATTCTGGATATTCTTAAAGATACAGCATCAGGGAGGTGCTACTCTATATCTATTGGAGTAATAGAATTATTTTTAACTACAACAGATGAAGTAAAATTTTAGAGCAGCTGTCACCAAAAGGCAAAAGACTGAGTATTTCAGAAACGAGAAAAATAGGCTGTTCATGTAAAAGGAACTTTTAGGGACGATCTATGTAAGCTTTGGACCCTCCTGATCAGAATCCCTTTTCGATCCAGTCTTACCTAAGAAGACAGCATGAAGCAATAATGGCAAATGAAGAGCCCAGTCTTCTCTTACACTGTGATCCACCACCATCTCGGTCATAAAAATGACAGCAATATTGCACCTAATCAATTAAATGATGAAATTAAAAATTTTTTTATACCACCATGAGATATACAGTTACAAAAGTGTTCATATTTGGCAGTTTCATATTTTAATCATACAGTGTTCCAGCACCCATCCCTCTACCAGTGTCCCCTGATTCCCCCTGATTCTCCCCCCCCCAGCCTGTGTCTATGAATGAAATGATGAAATTAAGGTGATCTCAGAAGAGGGTGAAAATGCACTAACAGATCATTAAATCACAGTTAAGAACAACTCAAGTTTGGTGGATAATTATGTAAGACTGTATTCCAGTAACATAGAGTCTAGCTTCTGACAGAGCACAGAGCTTTACAAGAAGAGGAAACACTGGTTGAACACAGGCTGAAATCTCATCGTTATGAGGTAATAAGAAGGGAGGGATGGAGAGAACCTGAAGACAAAAGCTTTCTCTTCAGGCTGTTGACAATCTTGAAAGCACAACAGAATGAATACCGATATCTATGTTTACATCAAGAAAAAATTCAAAGGATCACCAAGAAGCTTTGCACTTTGGTTAATATTTGACAAAGCTCTGCCAATATGCTGAGAGCCAGCATTCAAGTCACGCTCAGCCGCTCTGGTCTCAAAGGTCATTTCATTAAGAGCGGACCTAGAATTGGTTTTCCTCTTCTCATAGGAAAAAAAAAAAATTGAGTCAAATGCAAGCAATCACTTCTCTCTGCTACTTACACATAGAGCTCACCTGTGGAGTGGACCCCTGGGCGTGATGGTCTCTGGGAGGAAGTCAACGAGAGGGGCCCAGCAGCCTCCAGTACAAGGCATTGGTAAGGGTTGGGGCTGTTTGGTCTCTGTAATTGTCAGCAACCAGCCCGTGTAGGGAGAAATTGGGTCATCTGTAGGGTTACAGAGACAGGCATGCTTTATTTTGGGGAGGAGATTTTCATTTCCCTGACTTGGTATTTTTAGAAAGAAATCTTACAAATTCATTCTTGTAAAAATGTGTTTGTAACCATTCATTTTTGACAAGTATAAATTATATAATCACAGGAGTTAGAATTACTTGATTAGGCTTCTTTCTTCTTTTTTTTTTTTAGATACATGGCTTATAATTATTCATTATAGAGCTGCAGAAAATACAAGCATAACCAAAGAAAAACATTCAGTCATTAGAGTCCCCAAGAAAACTTTCTCCTTTCTCAATTCGTGTCTCAGTAAATGGGAGCCCATATTTCTGGTGTGCTCCAGCCAGGAGCTGTGGAGTCATCTCTGATTTCTCTCTCACATCTCACATGATTCAGCACCTTGTTGATGCTGCTGCCACTAATAATCATGGGAGTCACACAAACAAAAGAAACAACAGGCCTTGCACAGGGAGAGCCCCAACACCACATACTGTTCTATGCACACTAGGATGATCACAAGGAATTTCCTTTTGTTTTTCTTGCCTAATTCTGAATTTTTAAAAAAAATATTTTATTATACCACCGTGAAATATACAATTACAAAGATGTTCATGGTTGGGTTTCGGTCATACAGTGTTCCAGCACCCATCCCTCCACCAGTGCCCATTTCCCACCACCTATTTCCCCTTATTCCCTCCCCCTCCTCTAGCCTGCCTCTATGGCAGGTTCTTTATCTTTTCTCTCTCTCTCTATCTCTCTTTCTCTCTTTCTCTTCCTTCTCTTACACATTGAGGATTGTAATACACACATTTAGAGGTTATCATGTGTATGTTTTTGCATTTATTCAATGCTCAGTTCTAGGTTGGTATTATCACTTTTGACAATTATTAGCACACTGTTCCCTTCTCTGTCTTACCTAACCTCTGACTCCCACACTTTGTGGTAGATTCCACCTTTGACAAGACCGCCTGATCCATGCTTTGCCTGACCTTGGATATTAGTCAGGCAAGAGGTGTGTGTATACACACACACTAATACATATGTATATATATACACACACACATATATATGTATATATAAACACATATATCACGGCAGAGCCTGGCAAACTACCCTTGTCGTATTTGATATACCAAATACCAGTAACAATAATAGACCTCATTCCTATGACCTGATGGAATGGTTTGAGCTCTTTATGTTCCTGAAGCAAGCAGGTGCCTTTGGGCTCTACTTGCATGAGACAGGACATATGGAGATGTTATTGGTGCCTGCTCGAGCTAATCGATGATCAATGGGAAGACAGTGATACAGTGATACATATATATGTAACGTGAGACAGAACATATGGAGATGTTACTGGTGCCCGCTCGAGCTAATCAATGATCAACGGGAAGACAGTGATACAGTGATACACATATATATGTAAATGTAAACATATATGTATATATATTTATGTCATGCAGATAAATGCAGTAATTCTATATCTGTCTTTTTCCTTCTGGTTAATTTCACTCAATATGATCCTCTCCATGAAGGACTTTCCTTTTTTCACTTCCTTATTTTTTCAAAATAAAGTTAAACATTTTATAAACTAGCTTGTTGATATACTTCTAAAATGGGTTTATCCTTGGTTTTGGGGCGATGTACTTTTTATTTTTTTACATTGAAGAATTTTATTAAAGCACCATGATTAAAGCACCAAAGTTCTTTACAGTTAAGTTCTAGATATACAATATTATAGCACCAACCCCACTACCAGTGTCAATTTCCCTCCACGAGTGTTCCCAGGCTCCTTTCCATATCCTGTCCCCTGAGCCCTACCCCTTCCTACAGTCTGCCCTTTTGACAGGCACCTTTCTTCTTTTCGGGGAGGGGGTCACACCCAGCAATATTTGGTTTACTCCCTGGCTCTGCACTCAGGAACCACTCTTAGCGGTGCTCAGGGGACCATATGGGATGCTGGGGATCAAGCCTGGGTTGGCCACCTGCAAGGCCAACACCCTCCCTGCTGTGCTATTGCTCTGGCCTTGTGACAGGCACCTTTCTAAGTTCAGCTGTTAAAGTTAGGATCTCTTAATTTCAGTGTTGCAAACTCTGTGGTTCGAATATTTGACTCTATCATTCCTTAACACCATCAATGCACCCGAATCCTCTGATCTGGCTCCTGTTGCTTCTTGTCTGGCTCTTCTGGGACTTTCCTATTTTATAAAGGGGGAACTGAAGTTACATACGTGCTATCAGTCAATGGTCTATACCTTCTAAACATATCCAGAACTGGACTACCGCCTATCTCCTCCGTCACTGCCCTCCTTACCTAAGTCACCACACCCTCCCACCTGGGACACTGCAATTTCTTCCTCCTTATTGTAGTCTCCTTTTTCCTTATTTCCATCTCCTTACTCCCTTACTGCTGTCTCCTTATTGCTTACTTATTGCACTGTCCGTACTCCTTCCTGCCTCCAACCTTGCCCCACTCAAACAGGAGTTCATTCACGATTTTCTCTGCTTCACACTCCCCTGGCTTCCTTTTACACCCCAAATGAAATTTCAATTTTATAGTGAAGCTTTTAGGACTGACAACACATTCCATCTGCCCCACTCCCAGCCACTCCCCTCTGCTTTCCATATCCTTCTTCATCATGCTATAATAGGTATCCCCCAGCCTCCCATGGCTCACGCCCACCATCCTCTAGGCCTGCAGGTCAACTCCCAGATAACTCAAGACTGTCCAAGCATCACAGAGGATTTGCATGACTGTTCTATTTATAAAATTCATCCTTGACCTCAATCACTTTCTTTTGGGGGTAGGGAACAATGAGCTCCCAAATAGTGCTTGGGGCGAGCCACCATCAGTAGTACTCGGTTCACTTACTGCTTCTATGCCTTCAGTTCAGTTTATTTAATTTTTTTTTATATTTTTGCTTTTTGAGTCACACCTGGCAATGTTCAGGGGGTTACTCCTGGCTCTGCACTCAGGAATTACTCCTGGCAGTGCTCAGGGGACCATATGGGATGCCGGGGATCGAACTCTGGTTGACTGCATGCAAGGCAAATGCCCTACTCGCTGGACTATCGCTCCGGCCCCCTCATCTCAGTTTAGTTCTTCCTGTACAATCACTATTTTTCCAGAATGGAAAATGCCTCCCTTCTCCTCCTCTCCAACATAAGCTCCACCCACCTGAAGACTGTCTCGGTGTTGGTCCTTACTACTTCTCAATTACACAGAATAGAATCTGGTGAGTAATAAGGGAGCAATAAATATTTTTTTGTGGGGAAAAGAATTAATAAAATTATACAACAATATCTTTAAATTAAGTACAGTAACAAGTTTCATGGTATTATTTCTTGTAAATGCTCTTCATACAGGCCAATGGCATTTCAGAGAAGCAATTTCATTCTTGGTCACATGACATGACCCCAGGTATATGACTCAAGATAAACCTGGGATAGGTTTGAGTGAATTATGAGGACATATTAAATCATCTTTAGACAATGTCTTCCCAGTACAATTTTTCTTGGTTGTTCTTTTGAAATGGGCAGTGAGAATTAGTGAATTCTATGCTGCTGGTACAGCACAAAATACCAGCTCTAATAATAGCTTGTATAGGGACTGTCATTCTATTCTGAAAATTAAAAGTCCCGACCAAACTGAAGCCAGGGACTAGAACCAAGATACTCTGGCATCTCTACTCCTGGGATGTGAGTGAAGGGAGTTTCCAAGGGCAAGATGTGGATTCCCTTCAGAAAGGGATTGCTGGCTCTTCCTAGGAAACCAACAGATCTCCAGTGGACCCCTGTCATTTTATTCTATGAAGCTTGTTCACAATTTGAGACAGAAAAAAGCAGGGCTAACACTCGCTTATTTAGTCCTCTCAGCAAAGTGCCAATACAAGTTTCACTTCCAGCATTTTAACTTCCTGAATGCTGAACTAGGATGAATTATTTACAAAATGCACTTCATAGGAGTTAGTTATTCTATAATACAACTTGAAAGGAGAGCGAAAATGGGAGAATATTGAAGAATAAAGAACAGTAAGTTCATGAGGTTTGTTAGGAAACACTATTCTTTCTTTCCATGATATTATCTTGCTGATTTAATGAGCAAAAAAATGTACTAAAAAAGATAATTTGGCCCAAATATATTTTTTAACAGTAGGTCTAAATAGCTGCGACTTAGCTGCTCTCCTGATTAATTACTGTATTGAACACTTGATCACTTGAATCCCGTTATTCATCGATTTGCTCGAGCGGGCGCCAGTAACATTTCCATTGGACCCTATCACGTGCCAATGTAGCCCAATGGCATCTGGTTGATTAGGAATATGAAGAGTCTCAAACCGTTCCTTCAGGGTCTTTACAAGGAAGTCTGACCATCTTGTAGGTGGGCGGTCATGTGATCTTTTGACATCCCATGGGATCCAGTCGGTAATGTCTCTAGTCCAGCGGTTGTCTCCAAATCGCATTACATGTCCAGCCCATCTGATTTTCGATGCCTTGGCAAACGAGACAGCATCTCTGATTCTGGAATAGCGACGGAGGTCAGAACTCCAGATTCCTTCTCTCACTTGAGTGAGGCGTGATATTCCAAGCATAGCTCTTTCGATTCCTCTCTGGGAGACCTGAATAGCATTCTCATCCTGCTTTCGTAGGGCCCAGGTCTCTGAGGCATATGTTAATGCAGGGAGAATGGTGAAGTCAAAGAGATGTGCCCAGAGCTGGAGGTTCTTTGTCCTTTTAGCTATTTCTTTGATGTCTTTGAAGGCATTCCATGCCGCTCTCTCTTCCTCCTGCGCAGCTCAGGTTTTAGGTCGTTCATCATGTTGATTTTTCGACCTAGGTACACATAACTGCTGCATTCAGAGATGTTTGTTCCATTGAGAGTGAATGGGGTCTCTGGAACTAGTTCATTCTTCATGAACATAGTTTTCTTTAGATTCAGCTGTAGACCTATCTTTCCACATTCTCGGTCAAAGTCAGCCAGCATTTGTGTCACTTGGCTAATGTTTGGTGTTATTAGAATAATGTCATCAGCGAAGCGGAGATGGTGTAGTTCCCGACCATCTATCTTCACTCCCATTCCTTCCCATTCTAATTGTCGCATGATGTTCTCAAGGGTGGCGCTGAAGAGTTTTGGTGAAATGGTATCACCCTGTCGAACTCCTCTTTTCACATTAATGATCACTTCTTTGTAGAATGGTGAGATCCTGGTGGTGAATCTGTAATACAGCTCACGAAGGATCTTGATGTATTGGGTTTGAACACCCTGTTTGGCTAGGGCTTCGATGACTGCTTCAGTCTCCACAGAGTCAAAGGCTTTCTGTAAATCAATGAACATGAGACAGAGCGGCATCTTGTACTCCCTACAAACCTCGATGAGCTTGGTTACTGTGTGGATATGGCCGATTGTGCTGAATCCTTTCCGGAAGCCTGCTTGCTCGCATGGTTGTCCTTCATCTAGTGTTCTGCTAATCCTGTTCAGGATGACTCGTGTAAACAGCTTGTAGATGACAGACAACAGGCAGATGGGGCGATAGTTGCCGATGTTGTGAATGTTTCCCTTCTTGAACAGTAGAACTGTCCTGCTTGTTTTCCATTGGGAGGGCACCTTGCATTCGGACAGGTAGCGTGTGAAGAGCCGAGCTAGTGTATTGATGAGTACCGATGGCAGATTCTTCAGGTGTTTGGGTCTGACTTTGTCTGGGCCTGGTGCTGTTCCCTTCTTTACCGACAAGATGGCATGTCAGATTTCAGAAGGGAGAACGTTGGGAATGACATATCCATCCTGTGGAATTCGGTATGTGGGCAGGTGGATGTGGGTATCAAAGAGATTTGAGTAGAAGTCCTGGATAATCTTCTCCATTGCCTTTCTGGAAGATGTGATAGATCCATCAGGGCGTCGGAGGGCAGTCATCTTGGTCTTATAGCTGGCGAAGGACAGGCGGGCAGTCGCGAATGCTTTTCCCGGCTTCTGCTGCATCTTCCAGTATTTCTGCTCTTCTCTCTTTGAGGTCTTTTATTGCTTCTCTGCACCGTTTAGCAAGCTTGGACGTTAGCATTTGGTCTCCTGAGGCTCGTGCCTTGCCACGTTGGCAAATGAGCTTGAGAGTTTCTGAAGACAGGCGTCCTTTTGAGCCTTTCTCTCTCTCGGCATTCTTCGCACAATCATGGAGGTGCTGAACCAGTCGGTTGTATTCTTCATCAATGTCGTCAATGATGGTATCTTCCCATGTTGCTGCAATGGTGCCAAAGAGTTCCCAGTTGGTGGTCGTTCTGGGAATCCTCTTCTTAAACTTTGCAGCCTTTTCTCCCGTTGCGGGAAGTAGAATTTTGCATGAAGGAGGAGCGGTGGTCCGATCCTGTTTGGAATTTGGGGACGACAGCTACATCGGTCTGACAAAACCGTCGATTGAAGATGATATGGTCAATTACTGTATTATTTTATTGTATTTGATACATCAGTATGTGGTATCGGCAGAGAATCCTGATATTTCAAGTAGTACTCAAAAAATTCTATATGGATCCAGGTTTAAGTTTGCTTGTAAATTTAATATGAAGTTATATTATTTAAAAATAAAACACATGTAAGGGACCAGAGAGATAGTAAAGTGGGCTGAGCCCATGGTTTGCTGGCCATGGCCCCAGGTTTGAATACAGGCATGTGATGATCCCTGTGTACTGCTGGGAGCAATCCCTGAGCACAGAGCTGCCAGGGCGTAATCCTAAACCAAAATAAGAAACACTTAAGATGATGCATACTTTTGGGAATAAAACCATACCAAAAAAGCACTGGGCTGCTAGGTCTCTCTGAATCCCCTTAAGAATTCAGGTGGGAACCAATCATCCCTAACATATACCAGAAACTAGATCATTGGATTTGGGAACTGAGCCTATTAGTCTTTACTTCTCTAGTGGTAAATTCAACATCCATCACTGTTTCTGGAACCAAAAAAGAGATGAGGGAGGACCTATTTACAAAGCCCAAGCACATTCATGCTTTAAGAGGAAGTGCTGAGACAAAGGCAAGTCTAGAGAAAGATCATTGACTAGATTTTATGCCTTTCTGTGACAAGCATTTTATTTGAATAGTTGGATTTCATTTTCTCTGATAATGAGTAAGTTAAAATTTAAGATCTTATGCCCAAATGACATGTCATATAATCAACATCTCTGATCAAAAATAGCAATTATGTAAAGGGTATTACTGACAATTGGTTTTCCTTCCTTCCTTCCTTCCTTCCTTCCTTCCTTCCTTCCTTCCTTCCTTCCTTCCTTCCTTCCTTCCTTCCTTCCTTCCTTCCTTCCTTCCTTCCTTCCTTCCTTCCTTCCTTCCTTCCTTCCTTCCTTCCTTCCCTCCCTCCCTCCCTCCCTCCCTCCCTCCCCTCCCTCCCTCCCTCCCTCCCTCCCTCCCTCCCTCCCTCCCTCCCTCTCTCTCTCTTTCTTTCTTGACTTTGTGAGCCACAGCTGGCAATACTCAGGGCTTACTCCCAGGGATTACTCCTGGCAGTGCTTAGAAGGCTGTATGGGCTTCTGAGGATTACACCAGAGTTGGCCACATGCAAAGACTGTATATTTCAACCCTGTAGATTTCTTTGGCCCTGGCACATGAATTTGAATTCTGCATTAAAGTTCACATTTAAATGCTGTTTATAATATTACAAAAAGTCTACAAATATTTCTAGGTAAAATAGAGACCAAAATAAAATATCACACTTCAGCTTATGTCTTATCTGAATCACAATTATTTTTCTCTTTGCAAATACTTTTATTTACATTATTTTTTTTTTGTCTCGAAAGTTGATGATCTAAATTTACATAACTATAATCCTATTTTATTATATTCTCTAAATTTCACTATTTTATTTTTTATTTTATTTTTTACTTTTTTGGTCACACCGGAGATGCTCAGGGGTTACTCCTGGCTCTGCACTCAGGAATTACTCCTGGCAGTGCTCGGGGGACCATATGGGATGCCGGGATCGAACCCGGGTTGGCTGCGTGCAAGGCAAATGCCCTACCTGCTGGACTAATGCTCCGGCCCCAAATTTCACTATTTTAATAGTGAAAAGAATATGAGATTTTATTACCAGAGAGACCTAAAGGCATATCTTTCAATTGAGGAATATTTTATTTATAATTTTTTTTTTTTACTAAATTTCAAATCCTAAACCCAGAATGGGTTAAATCCTGGGTTAAATCTAAAACCAGGGTTAAATCTGGTTAACCCTGGTTTACCAGGATATGAAATCCAGTCATAGGATGTTATTTTTTAAATACTGTGTTTGACACATACTGAGTCAGAGGTTAAGAACTTAACCTTTACATGATTCAGGTTCCCCCACCCCCAAACTGTGGGTGAACAAATGTTCACCACACAAATGTGCACACACCAAACAGATAATTTTTGAGTCAATAATCTCCATTTCTCATGTATCAATTTTCTCATCTGTAAAACATGGCCTTATCTAGAACTAACTGTGCTTCTGAGAGTCAACTATTCAGTGTTTGGGTTGGAAAATCCTTGATTGGGTAAAGACGGAGGGAGAATCATACAAACCACTTTGCCTTGCTTTACTGATAGTCTAGCAACACATTTCAGAGGGACACTGCTATTTACATAGAGATTCCAGACTTTCTATTTCAGACTTTACATTCCTCCCACTGGGTTTTTGAAGGGTGAACTTTCTGTGTGTGTGCACTGAGGAACAGGGTAAGACTCGATTAACTGTTATCTCACCAGAATTACTTAGTTGACCCACTTGGCACAGCTTCCATAAAAATAATTCAGAACAACAGTTTCCAAGTTCTGTGCAATGATTTACAAAATATATCCAACTCATGAAACACCAAATTGATGATTTCTACCCATGTAGAAAAATCCCATTAAGAGTTTATGGATTGACTTAGCAAGCAATAAATGACAGTGGAAGTGTTGTTTATTTCAGAATTTCTAGGAAACACAGCCACATACCACCCTTAACCTAGTCAGTATTTTGTTTAGAGCTGAAACAAAGTCAGTGAATGTGCTGACCTTTTAGATTTTTGTAACTTTTTAAAGTACAAAGAACTTTATGTGGCAATGCCATTCCCAGGTTAGCCAGATTTTCACTTGGCTATTGCACTGAGAGATGCATCGTTAAAACAGATGCTATCCTGGGTGAGCTGACTCATAAAGCAGGAAGGTTAAAATCATTCCCAAGATAGACTGAAAATGGAGGCGGACTCATTGGTTTCCTAATGAGCCCATCTCTTCTTAGCTGTTCACCAACTGTGTTACCAAGGAGAAAGGCCAGGAATATAAAATTACAAATTTTAGGAGTAGTGTAGACACATACTTTTTTATTTGCCCAATGTCTGGTTTCTTTTGCTTTAATATGTTGACTCATTGGTACAAAAGGCGTTCTTAATATTTATGCACTATTGTTTAAAATGTTTGAACAAGAATAATAAATATAATCATTTCATATTATTCAACCGTTTGCATTCCACCCGAGGTCTCTCAGCCTCTTAGTACTTACTTTTGTCCTCATCATACGATCCTCCGGAACTATTGCTGTATCTTGATTCTAAGCGAGTATGAGCTCTGATGACATTACTGAACCTACAAACACAAGAACAGTCATGAAATACTGACATGCAAATGTGTTGTTACTCAGAAGCATAAACTGGTCTGTAGTGGTTATTTATGTATTGATTTTGACAACTAATCCTAATGATGCTTTCCTAAAAGATTACTGTAAAAACTGTATCCAATGGACATGGAGAAGATTATGTTGAGCGAAATTAGCCAGAAGAAGAGAGAGACAGATACAGAATGACTGCATTTATCTGCATAACATAAATATATAGGTACATATTATGATACCAATATCCAAGGTCAAGTGAAACATATATCAGGAGGTCCTGTCAAAGGTGGAAATTATCACAAACGTGTGGGATTCAGAGGCTAGGTAAGATATAAAATGGAACAGTGTGCTAACAATTGTTGAGGGTACTAATGCCAACCTAGAACTGAGCATTAAATAGAGGCAAAAAGATACACATGACAACCCTTTAATGTATGTTCTGTAATCCATAGTCTGGAGGGGAAGGAAAAGAGAAAGAGAGAGAAATGGAAAGAAATAAAGAACCTGCCATGGAGCAGGGCTGGGGGGGAGGGAGGGAACCGGGGACGTTGGTGGTGGGAGATGGGCACTGGTGGCGGGATGGGTGCTGCAACACTGTTTGACCAAAACCCAAATATGAACTTTTTAATTGTATATCTTTGTAATTTTAAAAATAAAAAAATTAAAAAAAAACAACTGTATCCAAACATTTATCTCCAAATATTTCTTTTTTTTTTTTTTTTGAGAGGGACAGTGGCCACTTGTGCTCACCAGTACCAGTTCAAACTTTGAAAAGATAAATATTGAAGACTAATATTATGTTTGAGCTAGAAAATGTACCATTTCTTTAGGTAAGGATGATACTGACCACCAGGAATGGCTCTTCACAGAGTGATGGTAGACGGTAGATGACCAGTAAAGAACTGCTTGGTGATTGAACAAGTTAAAGCAGACAGAATTGGAAATACATAGGACTGGTTGTAGGGCAAAAAAAAAAAAAAAAAAAGGCACTTAATGTTTCTCTCCTATTTAAAAATGATTTTAGGTGAGGTTGGAAAATTAGCACAGGAGGAAAGGTCCTGGCCTTGCATGCAGCAGGCTAGCTCCCAGTAACACGGATTACCCCGCATGCTAGCAGGAGTCAGTCCTGAGCACATAGTCGGGAACAGCCCCTAAGAACAGCCCCTAGGAATACTGCTGGGGGGTAGCTCCCAAACCCAAAATCCCAACCTCCTCTAAAGCAAAACAAAACTAAAACCTCAGGGCTTTGAGAAAAGGTACCAGTTGGTTTGTATATAATAAGAGGCACTCTTGTTGTTTGATCTTTCTCCTGCCAGGAAACTAGCGGTCTTTTAACCCCAAAGAAACCTTCAGTGTCTCATTTAATCATGCTACTCATCATCAAGGCAGGCATTATTTCCTTTATGGATGGGAAAATCGAAAGCTGATGCGAGTAAATGGCTTGTTGGTGCTCCCTGGAGCAACTGTGTGGCCGTGTCTTGCCGTGCTGTTCTCAGGACTAAGTTTTCACACTCTCGCCCCATGGCACTGGCCTTTTCTTTCCTTCTTTGGGGAAACCATTTTGGAAATGCCCAAAAGGAATGATAATAATACAAGCTATTTATTTGACTGCTTCTGATAGGGACAAAAAATAAAAGAGATGGTGTGGTGTTGCAGGACACCTAAGAGCCTCTGCATCTGCCCTGGATTGGCTCCTGCAGGTCACTTCGTAGATAGGGGGTAGTTTAAATGTGGCAGTTTATCTGACCATCTATTCTGTACTGGCTGGTATAAATATTCTCTCATGCTACCACAATCATCGTGGGACTAGCTAGATCTTACCAGCATATTTGCCTGGCCACTTTGGATCTCTAAGTAATTAGATCAGAGAGAAATGCTGTTTTCCTCCAAGCAAGCAAGCATGGCTCCTGATAACTCAAAGGCAACTAAAATACAAAACTACCATGAAGTAAAGACGAGACTCTTGTGAAGGCTTGAAGAAATATTTAACTGGCATTAGTATAGTCTTTGGTACAGAGGCATGCCATCTCAGAAACCCCCTTCTCTACCCTATAAAGGCATTTTCCTAGGCAGATTTTGGCTCAAGACATTAGCATCTAAAAGGGCCTAGGATGGGACGGGAGGGGAGGGGTACATTGGTGGTGGAAATGGGGCACTGGTGGAGGGATGGGTGCTGGAATACTGTATTACCAAGAACCAATTATGAACACCTTTGTAATTGTATGTTTCACGGTGGTATAATAAAAAAAATTAAAAAAAATAAAAAAGGGGATGGAGGCCCCCCCAAAAAAATAAATAAAAGGGCCTAGGTGAGGTGCTGGGTGAAATTACCTGAGGGCATTTGACCCTGCCTGGTTCCCATAAAAATGGGAAGTCTGAGTTGCAGGAGGATAATACTAGCCTGCTTCCTCTCTTGCGCTCTCTTTTGGGGCTCCACACTTTTCTTGGGTCGCTCTTCCCCTTTCTGCTGGAGTCTTTGTCTCCTCTCTACAGGGCCTTAACATGTGGGGGCCGCCATCTTGGCCTACGCGTGGCTGGGGTTCTAGCCGGGAATCCTAAGCACAGGGTTTTCCCTATTGCTGATTTGTATGCCTAAACCTGTGATAAATAAAGCATTTTAAAACCTGTGTCGGATTCCTGGTTTTCATCCATTCCCTGCCGGCTTCAGAGGTAAAAGGGAACTCGCTTCCCGGTGTTGTTGGGGACCCCAGCGGCTCTCCGACAGTGTGGGAATGTTTCCTGAACTATGGGACACTATCCAACAATAACATTCTAATTACTAAGCTTTGATCTTGGATTTCTAGAATCCCTTTTCTCTTCAGGCACCAAAGATTTTCAAATAAATAGTATTTTTATTTGGGTGGGGGTGGGGGAGCTGGAGCCACACCTGGATGTGCTCAGGGTTTGCTCCTGCCTCTGAGCTCAGGGGTGATTCCTCGAGGTATTTGGGTGGAGCATATTTCGTTCCAGCGATTTTACAGGGGATTTCCAGAGGACAAACACCTTCCTTGCTGTACCATCACCCCAGCCTAGCACTTATTTTTCAAGTGACCCAAGGACCTATATTGGACAAGAATGTGGCTAAGAGGAAGTGTGTGAGGCTCAAGTGCTGAATCTCTACATATATACAGAATGATACAAAGCAGGTTTAATTTATTTTAGAATTTTATTTTTAAGTAATGTGGTTATATTAGTGGTACTATTTATACTTTTTGAGGTTCAAAATCATACTGCACTCTGCACTTTCTCCAAAAAGCACTGTCTTTACGTCACTTCTAGTCCCACCTCTTCCTTCACAAAGCAAGTTTTATCTACTTAACAGACATGAACCAAAGAAGGGTTAAGCAAATGCAGACTTAGAGAAACTGCTATTAATGGTCTTTTATGTCACTGTGGTGAAGAGTATGAAAATCTGTATTCATTTCTGAGAATGAAAGATGTTTATTAGAGAACTATAAAGGACAAAGTCTTTATTATTGCTTATAAGAACAATTTATTAATGTTTCTCAATGAACTCAGCTGTGCTCAGGGCTTACTCTTGGTTCTGTATTCAGGGATCATACTTAGCAAGGCTGGGGGACCATATAGGATGATAGGGATCGAATCCAGGTTGGGGGATCAAACTGGGGTCAGCCAAGTAAAAGGTAAGTGCTCTTCCTGCTGTACTGTCTCTCTAGCCTTTAGGGAAAAGCTTTTTTTTTTTTTTTTTTTTTTTTTTTGGGTCATACTCAGCAATGCTCAGGGGCTACTCCTGGCTCTGCACTCAGGAATTACTCCTGGCGGTGCTCGGGGGACCATATGGGATGCTGGGAATCGAACCCAGAGCCGGCACAAGCCGGCGGCGTGCAAGGCAAACGCCCTACCCGCTGGGCTATCACTCCGCCCCTAAGGGAAAAGCTTTAATTCAGGGCTTTGCTCTGTGTTTGAGATTTTGTCTGAAGGATAACTTCGTATGAATAAGCATCTGCCTAGTGGCATGGCAGCAACTCCACTTTGAGGAGTTTGATAAGCACCTGAATAAAGGAATGAGCCTTCAGAAGCCAGAAGCCAAATAAATACTCTTCAGCCCTGGCCATAGTCTCATGAACAGGATGATGATGAACCCAAAGAAAAAGTATAAAGTATTGCTCTCGCCTCTCTCTCTGTGATTTTTTTTTTTTTTCGGTTCCACCTGGCAATGCTCAGGGGTTGCTCCTGGCTCTGTACTCAGAAATTATTCCTGGCAGTGCCTTGGGGACCTATGGGATGCTGGGGATTGAACCTGGTTCTTCTGGGTGCAAGGCAAATGCCCTTCCTGCTGTGCTATCTCTCCGGCCCCTGTGTGTGAAATTTAGGCTAAGTTATTGTCATGACCATATTCATTAATTTTTTGCACTATGAATTTTTGGGGGCCTTCATACCCAATGATGCTTAGGGGTTACTCCTGGCTCTGCATTCTGGAATTGTGGTGCTTGGGAGACCATATGGGATATTTGAGATCAAACCTGGGTTGGCTGCATGTAAGGTAAATGCCCTACCTGCTATACTATGGTCTGGCCTTGTGTATTATGGATTTGTGAATATCTAACTATTCGAACTATTTCTTTTTTAAGTGAAAAGACTCTCTATTACTTTCCTATCAAAAATTCTCGGTTTAAAAGCTTTCAACACCATGAGAGCCACCCTAGTTTTCACCCTTAAAATTTGATTTCTACTCCTCACGATTGAGTACAGGGCCCAGAAATCCAGATTCTACTACTTACAAGTGGCAATACATGGGGAGAGAGGTGGGCAAGCAAAATACCATTGAAGAGCCGATTATAGGGAATGGGGTCTTGGTGGTGTGGTGAAACAGTGTGACCATGTCCAAGGGGGATAAGAATGATGGCGCTTTGGGCCAGAGAGAGAGAGAGAGTACAGTGGGTAGGGTGCTGGCTTTAATGCTAATGACCAGATTCAAACCCTGCCATATGGTCCACTAAGCCCTCCAAGAGGGAGATGTAAGCACAGAGTCATGAGTAAGCCTGAGTATTGCCAGCCCAACACACTCCTTCACCCCAAAAATTAAAACAAATATTTTGAATATTTTGGGTCCCATGGAATAGCACAACCACATGCCTAGAATGGGTGAAAACTCAATTGTGCACCTTGGCACCAGGGAGCACTGTCAAATGCAGATCAGGGCCACAAACCATTAGGCCCACATGGCTGCATTTAGTATTACTGGAAGAGGCTCAGGGCCCCCAGTACTGCAGGGTGTAGCCTCAATAAAAATGATGTTTACTAGAACTCACCTCAAGAAATCCATCCCAGGGGCGGGGCGATAGCCCAGCGGGTAGGGCGTTTGCCTTACGCAGCGGCCAGCCCATGCCGGCCCGGGTTCGATCCTCGGCACCCCATATGGTCCCCGAGCACTGCCAGGAGTAATTTTGAGTGCAGAGCCAGAAGTAGCCCCTGAGCGCCGCCGGGTGTGACCCAAAAAGCAAAAAAAAAAAAAAAAAAAAAAAGAAATCTACCCCAGCTCCAATAACTTTTCAACTAAAAGACCAAAGAATTTCATGTGACTATTCCCCTTAAGACTAGCTAAACACTACCTATAGCAGAACTTCCAGCAGTTTTTACTAGGCCCTGGATAAAGTATGATTTGACCATTGGAATGTCAATCCTCTTAATCTTTCTCTTTTCTGACTCTCGAAGGAAGAGAACCTCATCTTGAGGGACTTACAGAGCAGAGGAAGAAATCTAATCTATGTTTCTGAAAACATGAGAGGCTGGAGATACAGTACAGTGATAAACACTTGCCTGGCAAAGAGCAGACCTTGGTTTAGTTCTCCTATACCCTATATGGTCTCCTGAACTCCAGTGGAAGTGATTGATACCTGAGCACAGAGCTCAGAATAAGCTCTGAGCACAGACAGGTATGGCTCAAAATCAAACAAAACAAAAATAAGGGCATGTGTGTGACAAATAAAGGAGGGTAGTGGGAGAGATTTCTGAACCCCTCAAACTTTTATTGATGCTTTTGCATATCTATTGACAATAACACTGGATATTAAGTCAAACTTCTACCAACCTTTCATCAGATTCTTTCAGAATCTTGTTTTCCTCAGGGTCTGGGAAGCTGTCCTGGCCAGCCACCACGGTGTTGCTGCTGGAGGTGGTTCCTGTAGACAGGATTAGGAGAAAGACACTTAGAACACACACACACGCACACACACACACACACACACACACTCATGCAGATGGATCAAGCTCAAGCCTAAAAAGTAATTCCAGGAAAGGGCACCTATGTTTGAGACCCCCATGTTTGAAATATTCCTTACATCTTCTGCACAATCTCAGAAGATTAGCAGATCTTTTGAGATTGTGCAGAAGACAAAAAGACTCTCACAACCATCCCAAGCTTACATAACCAAAATGGGTCAATCCCAGGCACCTGTTATGGTCAAACCAAATTCCCAAACTCTGTTTTAAAGCAAAAGTTGTAACATTCCTGAAACTTTCTTATCCTGACCTCTTAGGTCACGAGCTTTTGACTGTGGCTGACCTTGTTGTGTCTTTTGCTATTCTTGATCTCAGAACTGTTAAACTAATGCTAGCTCTGGGTGTGTGGATTTGCTTCACTAATGCTGTGGAAGCAAATCCACGCACTCGGAGCTTCTGATTCTGAGTCTACTGCCTCTTTTCTGTCAAGACCCTGGTAGTAGGGAACAGGGAAAATGGAGACCTTGAGAGACTGAAGGAAGAGAGAAACTTGAAGACAGTGGCAAAATAATGCAAATCAGAGACGCTGGCTTCAAGTAATTAGAGGATAACCATCTGTATCTGAATGAATGATGCTGGGAGGCCAGTTTAAGGATGCTGTTGGGGGCATAGTCATCAGTTATGGGAGAAAATGGGCCAAGAAGATGCCAGATCTAAAAAGGGGCTCATAAATGTGCCCCCTAAGCAAAGCTAATGTGCCTAGGACATTAGCTAAAGAAAAACCAAGCGGCATACAAGGAGAGCTTCCCAACCACACTTACACAGTCATTTCATTAATTTGTCAATGCCCTAATGCTCTTGGCTATTATTAGATCATTTATTTTATTTTATTTTTTACCACACCCCCTCTGTGCTCAGGGCAATTGCTCAGGGATCATTCTTGGCAGTGCTTGGGGAACCATATACCGTGATGGGAACAGAGTCCAGGTCAAGGGTCAACCATGCGCAAGGCAAACACCCTATCTGTTGTGCAATCTATCTCTGGCTCTGAAACCATTTCTTAAGTAAACAGCCATACTGGAATTGAAATAAAGCAACAAGCACTGTAGAGCTAACTCCAGAGGGCTGGAACCTGCCTTTCACCTCTGCCAACACCAGTGGGACCCTGGTGGTCCCAAGCCCTGCTGGGCTCAAGCAACACTGCATCCCAGGCCTTAGCACTGAACTATTTGGCCTACTTGCCCAGGTTATTATTTGAAGGGCCCCAGGGCCCTGACCATGGCTTATGAGGTCCCAAATTAAGAAAATGAAAGAAAAAGCAGCAACCCTCTACTCAGAGCCTTCCAATATGTATATCACAGTGATCCATGAGAAGCTTCTCCCGGCTGCCCCATCCTTACCAGAGGCAGCTGCAGAGGCCTTGCTGCTAGCTGCAAAGCGGTAGAATGGTGGGTTGTCACAGTGCTGGACAATGGGGTTCACAGGCTCTGTCTGCTGTAGCTCAAAGAGCAGCTCCTCCATGGTCTGAATCGTGTTATTACGGCACAAGTATATCGCCACCTTTTTGATCTGAGAAGAAAAACAGAACACCAGGGGAATTTGCCAGTCTCATCCATGGGACGCATCTGTCAACGGCCCCAATGGGGAGTGAATGACTGGCTTACTGATTGGGGTGAAGCTGTATCTCTGGCAGTCACGTCTGACAGGAGCATGCTGTAGAAGGCCTTACCTTTTCTAGAAACTGAGTTTATAAAAAGTTACTCTGGGGACTCCTGAGTTCTCCCTAAATTGAAAACTTGCCATCTAAAGTTCTATTTTTTTTTATCCCAGAAAGAATTCTATTATTAGAAACTGTGGGAAAAAACCTGCTAGCTATTTTTGTTTAAAAGGAATTCAGCATGAAAGCTTATCATTAACATTATTGTTAACCATGGTGCCTAAAATAAAATAAAAAACTCAAAAAATGTTTTTTTCTTTTAAAAGGCAAAGTACCTTGTACTGACTCTCCCTCCAGCCTTTATACTTAAAAAAAATTCTAAATGAAAGACAAAAAAACAAAAAAGAAGGATTCAGTTTTCCTTTCCTCCTTAGAAACAAACAAGATTTTTGCTATTTATGTGGTTAAACTGAAAACAAAACAGCTCTGTGTTAAGCGCTGTCCTGCTGCCCTCACAATACCTTGCTAGAGGCTCCAGTGAGGTATCCGGACCCAGATAGCAGCAGACATGAAACTCCCCCCCAAAACAACAGCCAACACACAGGTCAACTGAGTTCCAGATTTAAAAGGTCAATCACGTGTGTATTTGTATTTGTTGATCTGAAATCAAACGCTAGATCTCAGGCATCTCTGATGGATATTTTTTCTGCTCATTTCTCTCTTGGTCTACCTAAATTTGAAGAGAAAAACCTAGAACCCTCATGTTTTCATTTTACATCAAGAGCAGCAAGATATAGGGCTTGAGTACAGAGGGTAAGATGCTGGCCTTGCACACAGCTGACCTGGGTTGAATCCCTAGCACCCCATTTGGTCTCCTGAGTCTGCCAGGAGTGATCCCTGAGCACAGTTACAGGAGTAAGCCCTGAGCAGGGCTTACTGCAGGGTATGAGCCCAAACAAAACAAAACAAAGTGTTAAGATAAAAATATAAAGCATTTTTATGAGCCATAATTTAATGTTTCACTTAGCATCTCTTATATAAACCTAATGTTTATAGCAACTGTTAGGAAATTTTTATCCTTGAATTTATACTTTCATGATCAAAGGCTTAGAAAGGGGAAGAATGAGACTTTGCTGATAACTCAGCGGGCTCACAGATCTACTTCACTTAAGCATCCTCATACTTGAACTTGAAAATGGCCAATGGAACCACCATCAGGGCGACTGATCCTGCATGGTACAAATGGCACTTACGTAGGGTAAAAAGGATGGTGTCGCTGCTCACGCCACATAGACTGATGAGAAACTGCAGAGTGATCCGTGAGGTTGTTGCTCCATTTCTCATTATTGGCTAAAGCATTCCAGGCATTTTCCATCTCAGGTCCAGGAACTTCATCTCCATACTATAACAATCAAAAGGAAAACCAAGATGGGCCGGAGCGATAGCCCAGCGGGTAGGGCGTTTGCCTTGCACGTGGCCGGCTTGTGCCGGCCTGGGTTCGATCCCGGCATCCCATATGGTCCCCGAGCACCGCCAGGAGTAATTCCTGAGTGCAGAGCCAGGAGTAACCCCTGAGCGTTGCGGGTGTGACCCAAAAGCAAAAAAAAAAAAAAAAAAAAAGGAAAACCAAGACACAGGTGGAAAACTGTCAGGAAGCAGAAAGCAAACTGATTGAAAGTCTTTTTACAACACTGGCCTTTTCAGGGCTGGAGAGGTAGTAAAGTGGGTAATGTGTTTTTGCCTTGCGCGGCTGACCTGGGTTGATCCCTGGCACCCCAGATGGTTCCTTGAGGACCACTAGAAGTGATCCCTGAGCACAGAGTCAGTCCTGAGAACCACTGGGTGTGCCCTCAAAACAAAGAAACAAAAATTATTTTAGCCATTTCATAATTACACAGACAGGGAAATACAGTCATTCATTAGAAAAAATGCCATTTTCAGCAATTTGTAATATACAAATAAGTTATGCCCCATGTTTCTCTGGTAATTAAAAAATATTAGGCACCTTACATGTTTTTGATGGTAGTAGAAGACACAACTCACCATCTCAGCCATTTTTCTAGTGGCATTAAGTACAGTCACGTTAATGTCCAACACCATTACCGCCATGTGTGCTCTAGTCATGTGATTTATTTTAAAAGTTTATTTATTATATTTTGGACTTTATGCTACATCCAGCTGTGCTCACTCCTGGTGGTACGTGGGAGACTGTTGGTGGTGTCTGAGACTGAGCTGGAACCAGTTGTGTGCAATGCAAGTGCGCTACCCATTGAATTATCTTTCTGGCCCAGTCATGTGATCTTAAGCAAATGCCACTTTCTGGGGTTTGCACACATAATTTGAAGCAGTCAGGTTTACTTCAGATGGTGGAACTGTATTATTGAGGACCCATTTCCTTTGAGTTTACCTTGGCAGTCATGTACATGAGGTTATTCAGGACTAGAGAAGTAGCTTCTGGGGACCCCCAGCCATTTCCTTTCAGGCCATGAGAAGTGGTGGCTTCTCCTTCTCGCTCCTTGACTTCATCCTCTGGGCTGTTGGGGCTGGAACCAGGGAGGAGGAGCCTGCTGTCCACCAGTTCAATGTTGTACAGCCAGGGCAGCAGGTAGGTCAGCATGATCTGACGTCCATTGGGGTGCGTTGTGGGGGAAGCGCTGGCTCACCTCTGCAAGAACGGCAATGAGGGAGAGCTGGGCACTGAACTCAGTCAAAGAGCCTGGAGTGCTCATTACACCAAGGGACACACTGGACAGGACCTTCAGGTAACAAAACACATCCCAGAAAGCCTAAGGCCATGGAATCTTAGAATTTAAGAACTGTCTACATTTATTGCTCTGTAGAGTGAAGTGCAAGAACAAGAGGGGAGAATATAAGCTTGGTAAAAGTGGAATGAGGTTGAAAGGTTCATGATTTCAAATCCATTGAGAGTGGCAAAATGTGAAGGAAAGTGGTTAAACGATTACATTCAGCAGAACATGTAGCTCTATTTTGGGGTTGCCACATATAAGCTACAGAAGACTTAGGAATTATAATTTAATCTCTTCTCACTTTTCTCATCTGCAAAGTGGAGTCAGTTGGGACCCCTTATGGGGCTATTATGCAAATTAGCATATATAACCATAGTGTACATACTATACTCAGCAGAGTGCCTAGCAGCCAGTGAGCTCTTCATGCGTGGGTAGGGTAATTACAATGACTATGATGTGTTCACAACACCGTCATTTGGCAAGATATCTTCCATACACTCTGAGTTGTGAAGAATTCCTCACAGCTATGTAACTGTGAGGAATGATAAAGTCATGCAACTTTCTGTAACATGGAACAGGAAGATATATTAAATGAAGTAAGCCAGAGATTAAACACATGATGATCTCACTTATATATGGTTTATATGTATATCTGGATGAGGGAATGCAATGCTTTTAAGGTGGGGGATGGCTAGATAACAGAGCATAGGGAGAAGGACAGAGAAGGAAAGAAATCAATGGGGGAAAGATGAGCTAGATGGGACGCAATGGGGCATAGGGGTCAATGGGTCCAAAAAGCATCAGTGGTGTAAAGAGTGATGTGGCTATAGGCACACCACTGAGAACCAGAGAGTCAAACTTTGACAACTGAACTTAAAAGGTGTCTGTCGGGGCTGGAGCCATAGTACAGTGAGGAGGATGTTTGCCTTGCACATGGTCAACTCGGGTTTGATCCCGGCATTACTGTTAGAAGTAATTCCTGAGTGCAGATCCAGAAGAAACCCCTGAGCATTGCCTGCTAGGACCCCAAAAGCAAATAAAAAAAGGTGCCCGTCAAGGTAGTAGGATGGGGTAGGAGGGTGGGTGAGAGGGAACCTGGGAACTCTGGTGGGGATGAAAACATTGGTGTTGGCATTGGTGCTGGAACATAGCATTCTAAAACTCAACTATGGATAACTTTGTAAATGATGGTGCATTAACATTTCTTTTTAAAAATAAGAAAAAAATGAGAGGTAACATTTTAAGAACAAACCCAAAGAGTAGATGTATGTTGTGGAATCTTTTAACTACATAGAAAAGATATATGTGCTCAATGTAGCATTTCAGTTATGAAATAAATGAATCCAAAAGGAAAAGCTATAGTTTTGGCCAGGCATTTAGCCTTCAGTGTCTCTGAGCGCATTTTTACATGATTTTACTGTCAGTGACATTTGGGGTTTTAATTGGATTATGTTTTCTTTCTTTCTTTCTTTTTTTTTTTTTTTTTGCTTTTTTGGGTCACACCCAGCGACGCTCAGGGTTTTCTCCTGGCTCTGCACTCAGGAATTACTCCTGGCAGTGCTTGGGGATCATATGGGATGCCGGGGATCGAACCCGGGCCGGCACAGGCTGGCCGCATGCAAGGCAAACTCCCTACTGTTGGGCTATCGCTCCAGCCCCCTGGATTATGTTTTCTATAGAAATAAAAGGCCATGCTTATGTTTAGGCTGCAAGCTCTGCAGTCTCCTGTTTCTAATATAGGGAAGAAACAGTTTTATCCTAAGGGAAATTAGACAGTTTGGCTTGATGCACTTGTTATTATACTGCAAGGAGACTCATCTGGTGAGCTCATGGCTGCAGAACACAGAATAACACGGAGCCGAATAAGAGCAAGAGAATACACTGGATCCCCAAAGAGCCTTGATTGGCTTGGATTTCTGCCTAAAATAACGAACATATTTATGGAGGAGAAAGAATAGATTTAATTATTTGCTACAACCATGAGTGTTCCACTGTTCTACCTCACACCAGTGGGCATTTATTTAAGTTCTAAACATTGTGTCTCTGATGACTACTATTTGGATCATTGGGAGGCATTGTCAGATTCTGGGACCTCACAACATGCCCCCCAATGTTCTGGGCCTATATAATGACATTGTGTCAGCACCACTGAGACAGGAAAAACTCCAGATCAGTTCCAGTCTCTGAGGAAGAGGCTCTGATAAGTTGTGGGGGCAGATAACTTTGGCAATCTTAAAAGTGACAAATGACATGACAGGGATAAAGTGTTTGGGAGTTGAGTGGAGAAGAGGACTCTGGCTCCACGGATACAGGGCCTTTATATGGTCAAAGAACTATTTATACTCCTTCAGAAAGGAAGGGGCCCTTGAGGGGAAAAGGAGTTCCACTCAAATGCAGAGCTCTATTGAACATGTCACCTTCCCTAACCACGCTACAGAACTCTACACACCTTTGTAGCCATGTCACCTTCCAACTGCTGCCATAATTTGATTTTAAAAAATATTTTATTTTTACTGAATCACTGTGTGATGAACTATTACAAAGTCGGTCATGATTGAGTTTCAGTCGCACAGTGTTCCAGCACCCATCCCTCCAGTGCACATTTCCCACAACCAATGTGCCTCGCTTCCCTCCACCCCCACAACCTGCCTCTATGGTACTCTCTCTTTCTCTCTCTCTCATTTTGTGAATTTTGGTTTGCAATATGGACGCTGAAAGGTTGTTATGAATATCCTTTGACCTATGCTCAATACTCAGCTCTAGTCTAGCATTACTATTTTCAACACAATTGAATTCTTTCCATGCACATTATACTTTGTTTTTAAGACAGGGAAGCCTGTTTGGAGTATGAAAAGCACCAGGTCAGGACATGTATTTTTTAAATAAATTATGTGAATCACTGTGAGATACAAAGTCACAAAGTTGTTCATGATTGAGTTTCAGTCCTACGTGTTGGTCATCCATCCCTGTACCAGTGTTACGCTTCCTTCCACAAATGTCCCCATTTCTCCGGCACTTTTCTTTTTTGTCTTTTAGGGACTGTGACAGGCACACTGTTGCTGGAAGGGTCTCATGCATGCCCTTTACCTCCTTTCAGCACCCAGTTATGTTTAGAGTGGTGACTTCCCACCATCATTGTCATAAAGGGCCCTTCTCTGACCTAACCTCTCTCCCCTCATTGTGGCAGGGCATGCGTTTCTGAAGTGGGCGTTTGTTTTTGGTCTTGAACCACACCAGCAGTATTCATGGTGTAATCCTGGCTCGGTGCCCAGAGGTCCTATTGGGGCTTGCGGTAACCCTGTCGGATGCCAGCGATCGAACCTGGGTCAGCCACATGCAAGGTAGCTCCTTATTCAATATACTATCTTTCTGGCCCCTCAAGACAGTTTTGAAGAGCAAAGGAAATAAAACAGATGGTGGATACCCACCTCACTCCCTCAACTTTCAATAAAATGAAATAAAATGTGAGACAGTGCCAGAGACTTGGCAGTAGTCTCGCCTGCCCCACTGTTGCAATGGCTGTATATTCGGAAAGAATGAGGAAGGGCAAAGGGGATGGAACAAGAAAACACATTTGCATAACTTCTGTTATAGAATTAAGAACATTTTATTGTATTATTAGCAATGTTCCTCTAATTTATAAATCATGTGTTATCATTGGTCTATATGGAAAAAAAGCAATTATCTGCATGGATACTTACTGTCCATGATTTCAGGCACCCACTGGGGGCCTTGGAACATATGCTGTGGGTAAGGGGGTGGGCTACTGTTCATTGACTCCTGTGCAATTTACCTGGCTGCTGATCAGCATTGGGAATTGCTGATAAGCATTGGGCATTGGGAATTGCAGGCAATAAAAACATCACCATAGAGTTTATAATAGTAAAGTCAGCAAGAAGCATGAGCCAGTAATCTATTATGTCCTTCTGATTTTCCCCATGTTAGTTCAAAAAAGTTATTTTTCATAAAGCAAAACAGACAGAAGTTCACGTCCTGAAGACTGGTTTGTTCTTTTCTGTCCTCTCAGCCTCTCTTCTATACTGTCTCCTGTTCACTTATAAACATGCTCACGTCTCACTCATTGCCCCATCCTATACATTGGGGAGCTTCATTTCCCATCCTTTCCATTCTGGGAGCTGTCTTCTCCGATCCTGTGTGTCATGGGAGTTTCATCTTTTCCCATCCTGTATGTCATGGGAGCTCCATCTTCTTCCATTCTGAGCTCTATCTTCTCATCTTCTTTCTCAGCCAATCCACTGTGCTCTGACTTCTGCTGCTACATCTCCATGGAAACCTCTAACAGTCACCAATGAATTGCAAACAGCAAAATACAATTTTCACACTGCATCTTCTGGGATTATTTTGACTGCATTTGAGACTGTGGATGGTTCAGTTTTTTCCTTCTAAATCCTCATTTTTTCACCTTACATTTTCAGAAAACCTACCTCCATCCCAGTTATTCTCCATTATTTGATTTTTTTTCCTTTTTGCAGCTCAGGGCTCAATAACTCAGAGTAACACATACAAGGTACAGGCAAATGTTTCACCACTGAACTATGCCTTTTGTCCTTCCATTCTTTCTGAACATGTCTATATTCCTTGTCTACACCTACACTTCCTTAGTTAATTCCTCAAAGGTTGGGTGTCCAGGTTCGTTCTTGCACTGAATATTCTGTCCCAGGTGATTTGCTCTTCCCTTAACACTAATTTCTTCCAGCTTGAGTCACTATGCTTGGCTTCTCTTGGCCATAGTCTGTGAATTCTGTAATATGTGTTGATTCTTACACTCAATGTTCCAATCTGAGCTTATGATCTCTGTCTTCCTCCAAATCTCCCCTTTTCTCTCCAAGGACTCTCTAGTTGGGTCATCATACTCAACCCTGAGATATCACTTACTTATGCCCTCCATCTGCTGGCTCTTAACTCAAGTCTCTCCTCTCCACTCTCATAAGGCTGTCTTAGTTCAGGTCTTCATAATTTCCACCTTTGGAAGTTAACACTTTATCAGCCAGTCTCCTCCTGCAGTAAATATTCTCTAGCCTGTATACACCATGACCAAGTGGGATTCATCCGGGGAATGCAAGGATGGTTCAACATCCGCAAGCCAATCAGCATAATACATCATATCAACAAAAAGAAAAATAAAAACCATATGATCATATCAATAGATGCAGAGAAGGCATTTGACAAGATTCAACACCCATTCATGATAAAAACTCTGTAAAATGGGGATTGAAGGAACCTTCCTCAATATAATCCAGGCCATCTACTACAAGCCCACAGCGAGCATCATTCTCAATGGGGAAAAACTGAAAGCCTTCCCCTTAAGATCAGGGAAAAGACAAGGCTGCCCTCTCTCACCACTTCTATTCAATATAGTACTGGAAGTACTTGCCATAGCAATCAGGGAAGAAAAAAAGACATTAAGGGCATCCAGATAGGAAGGGAAGAAGCCAAGTTGTCACTATTTGCAGATGACATGATATCATACCTGGAAAACCCTAAACTCTCTACCAAAAAACTCCTAGAAATAATAGATTCTTACAGCAGAGTGGCAGGGTACAAAATCAATACCCAAAAGTCAATGGTCTTCCTATACAAACAACGAAAGAGAAGAAAGGGACATTAAAGAAACTATCCCATTCACAATTATGCCACAGAAAATCAAATACCTAGGAATCAGTTTGACAAAGAATGTAAAGGATCTCTACAAAGAAAACTACAAAACGTTACTTCAGGAAATAAAAGAAGACCTGAGGAAATGGAGACACATTCCCTGCTTATGGATTGGAAGGATTAACATTATCAAAATGGTAATACTCCCTAAAGCTTTATACAGATTCAATGCGGTCCCTATAAAGATACCCATGATGTTCTTCAAAGAAATTGAACAAATACTGCTGAAATTTGTACGGAATAATAAACCCCCACGAATAGCTAAAGCAATCCTTGGGAAAAATAAGATGGGAGGTATTACTTTCCCAAACCTCAAGCTCTACTACAGAGCAGTTGTAATTAAGACAGTGTGGTATTGGTATAGAGACAGACCCGTAGACCTATGGAATAGAACTGAATATCCTGAACCACACTTTCAAATATACAACCACTTCATCTTCGATAAAGAAGCAAAAAATATTAAGTGGAGCAAAGAAAGCCTCTTCAACAAATGGTGCTGGGAAAACTGGGCAGCTACGTGTAAAAAAAATGAACTTAGACCTCCTTCTAATGCCATGCACAAAAGTCAGATCAAAAAGGATTATAGATCTCAACATCAGACATGAATCTATAAGGTACGTCGAAGAAAACATAGGAGAAACGCCCTCACGACATCGAAACTAAAAAGTATCTTTAAAGACGACACACCTCTGACCAAGCAAATGGAAGCAAAGATAAACAAATGGGATTATAAAAAATTGAAAAGCTTCTGCACCTCAAAAGAAACAGTGACCAAGATACAAAGACAATCCACAGAGTGGGAAAGGATATTCACCCAATACCCATCTGACAAGGGGTTAATATCCAGGATATATCAGGCCCTGGTAGCACTTCAAAAGAAAAAAACAGCCAACCCCATCAAAAAATGGGGAGATGAAATGAACAGGCCGCTTCCAAAAAGAAGAAATTCGAATGGCCAAAAGGCATATGAAAAGTGCTCTTCATCTTTAATCATCAGGGGAGATGCAAATCAAAACAACAATGAGGTACCATCTCACACAACAGAGACTGGCACACATCCAAAAGAGCAAGAACAACCGGTGCTGGCATGGATGTGGGGAAAAAGGGACTCTCATCCACTGTTGGTGGGAGTGCCGATTGGTCCAGCCCTTTTGGAAAACAATATGGGCATTCCTCTGAAAACTAGATATTGAGCTCCCATTTGATTCAGCAATAGCACTCCTGGGAATATACTTGAGAGACCGAAAAACACATAGCAGAAACACTATCTGTACTTCTTTATTCATCTCTGCGCTATTCACTATAGCTAGAATCTGGAAACAACCTAAATGCCCGAGAACAGAGGACTGGCAAAAGAAATTGTGGTTCATCTACACTATGGAATACTATGCAGCTGTCAGAAAAGATTAAATTATGAAATTTACCTGCAAATGGATGGACATGGAGATTATCATGCTGAATGAAATTAGTCAGAAGGAAAAGGACAGATATAGAATAACTGCATTCATTAATAGGATATAAATAGATACCAGTGTTTTACTAAGTGTGGAAAATGGTAATGGCAGATTAAAACTCACCATTGAATATACACAAAGAGACTTAAGTGATAAACTCTAAATATGTGCAGGGCTTGCCACAATGTGTAAAAAAAAGAGGGAGAGAGATGCAGAGAGAGACAGAGAGAGAAAGAGAGGAAACTGGGGTACCTGCTATTAAGGCAGCCTGTATGTGTGGCGGGATGGGGGTGGGGTACATTGGTGGTAGAAATGGGGCACTGGTGGAGGGATGGGTGCTGGAATACTGTATTACCAAGAACCAGTTATGAACACCTTTGTAATTGTATGTCTCATGGTCGTATAATAAAAAATTAAAAAAAAAAGAAAACTATGAACCATTACTTCAGGAAATAAAAGAGGACCTGAGGAAATAGAGACACATTCCCTGCTCATGGATTGGAAGAATTAACATTATCAAAATGGTAATACTCCCTAAAGCTTTATACAGATTCAATGCGGTCCCTATAAAGATACCCATGATGTTCTTCAAAGAAATTAAAAAAACACTACTGAAATTTGTACGGAATATTAAACCCCCACAAATAGCTAAAGCAATCCTTGGGAAAAATAAGATGGGAGGTATCACTTTCCCCAACCTCAAGCTCTACTACAGAGCAGTTGTAATTAAGACAGTGTGGTATTAGTATAGAGATAGACCTGTAGACCTATGGAATAGAACTGAATATCCTGAAACACACTTTCAAATATACAACCACTTAATCTTTGATAAAGGAGCAAAAAATATTAAGTGGAGCAAAGAAAGCCTCTTCAATAAATGGTGCTAGGAAAACTGGGCAACAACGTGTAAAATAATGAACTTAGACCTCCTTCTAATGCCATGCACAAAAGTCAGATCAAAATGGATTATAGATCTCAATATAAGACATGAATCTATAAGGTACATCAAAGAAAACATAGGAGAAATGCTCTACGACATCGAAACTAAACATATCTTTAAAGATGACACACCACTGACCAAGCAAATGGAAGCAAAGATAAACAAATGGAATTATAAAAAATTGAAAAGCTTCTGCACCTCAAAAGAAACAGTGACCAAGATACAAAGACAGTCCACAGAATGGGAAAGAATATTCACCCAATACCCATCTGACAAGGGTTTAATATCCAGGATATATCAGGCCCTGGTAGCACTTCAAAAGAAAAATACAGCCAACCCCATCAAAAAATGGGGAGATGAAATGAACAGAAGCTTCCAAAAAGAAGAAATTCGAATGGTCAAAAGGCATATGAAAAAGTGCTCTTCATCTTTAATCATCAGGGAGATGCAAATTAAAAAAAACAATGAGGTACCATCTCACACAACAGAGACTGGCACACATCCAAAAGAGCAAGAACTACCGGTGCTGGCGTGGATGTGGGGGAAAAAAGGGACTCTCATCTGTTGGTGGGGGTGCCAATTGGTCCAGCCCTTTTGGAAAACAATATGGACATTCCTCCGAAAACTAGATATTGAGCTCCCATATGATCCAGCAATAGCACTCCTGGGAATATACCCGAGACACCGAAAAACACATAAAAGAAACACTATCTGTACTTTTTATTCATCATGCGCTATTCACAATAGCTAGAATCTGGAAACAACTTAAGCGCCCGAGAACAGAGGATTGGCTAAAGAAACTGTGGTACATCTGCATTATGGAATACTATGCAGCTGTCAGCAAAGATAAAATTGTGAAATTTACCTGCAAATGGATGGACATGGAGACTATCATGCTGAGTGAAATTAGTCAGAAGGAAAAAGACAGATAGAGAATAACTGTATTCATTAATGGGATATAAATATATACCAGTGTTTAACTGAGTGTGGGCAATGGTAATGTCAGACTAGAACTCACTATTGAAGACACACAAAGAGACTTACATGACAAACCCTAAATGTATGCAGGGCTAGCCACAATGTGTAAAAAGAAGGGGAGAGAGATGCAGAGACAGAGAGAGAGAGAGAGAGACAGAGAGAGAACGGGAGGGAAAATGGGGTATTTGCTACTGAGGCAGTCTGTGGGTGGGCGGGAGGGGGTTTGGGTATACTGGTGGTGGTGATAGGGCACTGGTGGAGGGAAGGGTGCTGGAAAACTGTATTACCAAGAACCAATTATGAACACCTGTGTAACTGTATGTTTCACTGTGGTATAATAAAAAATTAAAAAAAATTATCTAGCCTGCTCTTCATATTGAAGCCTGGATTTATGAAATCTGTTCTAATCCTGTCATCCCCTCTTCTTGTTTGAAACTAATCGGTGCCTTTGAAAGTGCAAGCAGCTTGTCTGGATGCCTCCCTATTCCCAGGAGTTGGGGAGTTTCAAGAAGCAGACAGAGAAGATCTCTGGCCTCTGAAGTCCTTAGGACATGCTACAACATAAGATTTAACTTCTGTCTCTTGTTTGCTCATGAGCTTGCCTGACTTTCTTCCCTTACTCAATGTCATGTTAGCCCAACTGATCATTATATGATTCTCAAATGCATAATGCTATTTTATACCTTGAAGTCAGTCCAAATACTGTTTCTTCTGTCTAAAATGTGTATTTATGTATTGCAAACCACAATGCACAAAAGGTGGGAGGAGGGAAGGGGAGAGGGAGAGAGAGAGAGAAAAGAAAGAGAGAAAGAAAGAGAGAGAGATAAAGAGAGAGAGAAGAAGAAAAATTCCTGTCATAGAGGCAATTGGGTGCATGAGGGAAACTGGGGATTTTTTTTATAAGTATTTTATTATACCACCGTGAGATATACAATTACAAAGATGTTCATATTTGGGTTTTGGTCATACAGTGTTCCAGCACTCATCCCTCCACCAGTGCCCATCTCCCACCACCAATGTCCCCGGTTCTCTCCCCCTCCCCCAGTCCGCCTCCATGGCAGGTTCTTTATTTCTTTCCCTTTCTCTCTCTTTCTCTTTTCCTTACCTTCCAGACTATGGATTATAGAACATACATTAAACGGTTGTCATGTGTATCTTTTTGCCCATATTTAATGCTCAGTTCTAGGTTGGTATTAGTACTTTAGACAATTGTTAGCACACTGTTCCATTTTATATCTTACCTAGCCTCTGACTCCCACACATTTGTGATAATTTTCACCTTTGACAAAACCTCCTGATACATGAAACTGGGGATATTGGTGTTGGAAAATATGCACTGGTGGAAGGATGGGTATTGGAACACTCTATGACTGAACACCAATCATGAATAGCTTTTTAATGGTCTATCTCACAGTGATTTAATATAAATAAATAAAAAGAAAAATACTCGAGTCTGAAAGAAATGCATATTTGCTTGCTAACTGTAATGCCAACTACTTATCTTTCTGCACATTTCACTCTTCAAGCCCCAATCAGACATCAGCTGATTTGGGGAAATCTTTACTGCTAAGTGTCATGCAATAATTGATACTTTCCTCATCTTCCTTCTCATACACTGATTATATTTATAAAAATTGCCCTTGCTGAGCCAGCCACAATGTGTAAGAGAAGGGCGATAGAAGATTCAAAATGAGAGGAATGGAGATAGGAAGAAGGACTGTTTCCAACAGAGGAAACATATTTGGAAGGAAGGATTTACAGAACAGTCTGGCACGATGAAGGATGAAGCAAAAAAAAAAAATTGCTTCTGGCAAGATGGTGGCGGCACAGCAGCAAACACAGGCGCTGGTGGAGGGAAGGCAATTCTCAGTGCTCTGAACAGCCGATGGAGCCACACCATTTCTGCATGTGTGAACGTGGGTGCCCCATGGGTATCCTGGCTCAGGAAGAGCACCATTAAACAGAATCGTTACTCGCCGGCTGAGGAGCACCAGCCTGAAGTGGGACGCTGAGGATGGTTACAGTGTGACTGCCAGCTGGCAGAACCCCACAGCTCTTGGCACTATGGACAGCAGCAAGTTTCAGTGTATCTGAACAGGGCTCTTGGGATCTGATTTGGCACCACAGTGGAGTGTGAGTGTGGAGGGCCTGGAGTGGAGGAGATGCTCCAGGTTCCCACCACGGGTGTCTGACGATTCCTCCATGGACAAGTCTGCACTGCCTGCTGTATATAGGGGAGAAAAACCTACCTGAGCATCATTTGGAGGCCGAGCATGGGGTCTGTGCCCCCACCAGGCTCTGCTGGACTGGTGGCTCCAGCCCACCTAGAGTGGCCAAGTTAGGAAAGACAATGGCTCCAGCTCTGGCTCTGGTCCCTGCCAGGTTCAGTGGCCATCACTACTGTGGCCCAGGGCGTGTTGCACCACCAACAGGTCACCCTGGACCAGCAGGGCAAGTGCACCAGAAGCCAGAGGGTGCTCTTGGGTTTCCTGATACTCCAAAATCACCACTGTGCCTCTGGCCATACTCTCAGGACCAAGTTTCCTGAGAAACTAAGGCACCAAAAAGCTATGTGGGAGCCTCGCCCACAAACTGCCTCCAGCTCAGGCATACAAGCTCACTTATTGGCCATGCTTCAGAGACCCATAAATAAATCTCAAAGGAAATCTGAAGTCACAGTTAAGAAACTCTTTTGTCAGCCATGATCCAGAGACTCATAAATAAATCTTGAAAGAGATCAACAAGATGCAGAAATTCTCCTGTACCCTACCCAAATCTGAGTTATCTGGGTACCCCAGAGGGGGCAGGTGAGCCTACTACCTGCCTAAAAAGAGCCTGAGCAAACAAAAATCTCCACACTTCACAATCATTACCAAGATCCTGGCCGGATTCCACTGCTTGCAATGAGCCTCATCCGGAAAGTAATCTGTTGTTAAAAAATGCAGGTATGTGGGATTTGTGACTAAAATCTCTAGGCTTTCATGGAGTTACGGATGGGCTAACTCCCCCATTTCCCTGTATTTCCAGAAGCCATGGCAGTCATGCACATGCTCCAAAAAGCCATCCAGTTAAAATTTTTGGACTTCTTGGAATGCAGTTACTGTAACAATGATAAACCAGGAGTAGGACACTAGATTGGATGGGATATAAGGTAGAAGGCATCCATTTTCAATTAATAAACTATCAAAACAGAAGGCTTAACCTTTAACATCTTAGTAATCTCTTACACACTTTCTTCTGAGGAAACATTTCTTGATCATTCTTATAGCAAATTATAACAAGCAATATAAAACACAGTATTAAAGGCCTGCTACAGGGGCAGGCTTAATGGTTGGGTGGAAAAATTGAAGATAATGGTGGTAGGAAGGTGCAATGGTGGTGGTATTTTGAATATCTGTAACAAATGACCATGAACAACTTTGCAAACCAGTGTTTACATAAGGTGCAATGGAAAAATAAAATTAAAGTTAAAAAAAAAGAAAGATGAATTGACACTTGGAGTGATGAGTTCTTGGATGAAAAGGCAGAATCCATTTTTTATATTTGCAGATGGTTTAGAATTTAGCTTTTTTATGTAACTGGACTTAACCTATAATATTTTTTTATCTACAAATTTACAGACCATCAATAATTTTTTTTAACCATCAATAATTTCGACTCTAAAGTTACACCAGACTTTTAACAATGAAAATTTTCACAGCAGCAATGACCACATGGTACCTGAGAAAAGGGGCAGAGTGAGCTCAGGGTACATCCTGGACAGTTCACAGGACAGAAGTGTCAGTGACATGCTGTAGAGGGGTGGCAGTGGGCCGTGGGTGCCGTAGAGAATACTGCCCGGTCTTTGCTCAGCTACTTTCTTTGAGTAAACAAAAGTTTTGCTTCCAGGATCTATAGAGAGGAACATAAGAAATGGTATGAACATACACTGGAATTTATATTTAATAACTAAGTAGTAACAATACTATAAAGCGAACTAAAACAATCAATGTATATTTTAGTATGGACTACATGTAAAACATTAGTGAATTTCTAAGTTTACAGAAGATAATGCAATTATTTTTTACTCTTCATGTTGCCAGTGATTCGTAGTCATAAAGAAATGGATTTCAGTAGTGCTCAAGGATGAAAATTTTGAGGTGAATAAATGCTACGTGCCTGCATGAGCTGCATGGAGATTTCATAAATCTCTCTGTTGGTGTCAGAGGCCTTGAATAAAACCAGGTTTAACAAGGTCACTATGTCAAAGGGATAGTTCCTGAAAAATACAAACAACAATACAGCATAGTTTATAAGATGACCTCATTAGCATTCTTAATACATTTTTACCTAATAAAATGTTGGGAGGTACAATCATCCCAATCACATTGGCCAATGACATTCCTATGTCCATTTGGCTAATATTTTTGCCTTTTCATTGCTGTTCCTTAGTAGATGAAGGAGAATAGCTCTATTTTTGTTTAAAATCTAATGTTGCCAAATGGAATAAATAACAAAAATTACCTACTAAATGAAAATAGATTTTAATGCAAGACATCGTATTGAAAACCAACCCAAGTGAAAGGATAAATTACTTAATATTTTCTTTTTTTTGTTGTTTATTTTTGTTGTTATCTCTCCAGCATCCCCCCAACTAAATATTTTCATTCAATCCACTTAAGAAGATCAAACACCAAGTATATTGTAGAACAACGGTAAAGTACTAATGACAATAAGTTAGTAAAACTGGTCCCTTCCTTGAAGACAGCTTACAGTTTAATTTGGGAGACAAAGTTTACAGTTACTGCCAAAGACTGCTAGCTGGAAACAATGTCTTAGACTGAGGTAAGGGGAGTTTCTTATAAAGGAGGAAATAAAGTAAGTTGTTCTTTGCACAAGCCCCAGGATATATTAGGGTAGAATGGGGGAGTCTTCTAGGGAAAGAGAAGAGAATTTTGAAAGATAATAATGAAATACTACATGTTGCACAGAAGGAAAGAATCTGTGGATAGAGACCAAGTGAAAGAAAGGCAGGAAAGGAAAGATGGGGGTTGCTTTCCTCCACCAGAATTCCAAGGGCTCTTTCCAGCCATACCCATTCGTCCCCTACAGGAGCTCAATCCTATAGACAAAACCTTCAGGTCTGATGGCTCTGACCGTGTTTTCCCTTATTATGTTTTTAAAATATTACATATGGGAGAAATCTTTTCCTTTTTAGTCATGGAGGTGGTGAAATCGATACACATATAAGTGAACAGAACTAATGTGGAATTCTACAAAACTGCAGAACAATAATAAAATGAAAAAGTATAAAGAAAAAAAAAGGGGGTGGGTAAAAACACTGTATTTTTACTGGTACGTAAATTAAAAACTAACTATGAATAATTCTCTACCAAGACATTAAAGATGACATGAAATGGATAAATACTACAAAAGTAAAATTTAATAAGAGTGAAGAGAATTAGGAAAAAAATTAAGGGGAACTTTGAATAAACTGTTGATTTTAAATGATCAACAAAGGCATGAGAGGCTGACGGTTCGGATGGGCCTGGGGAAAGCTCCCCAGATGATGGCCAAGAGGACGGTGGTGCAGCTTGGGTGGCATTTATGTCCAGATGTGCTTACCCTGTGCTAACGATAGTGTCCTGACTTTTACTGTAATCTCTTCTGTGATCATGTAAAAGTGGTGGCGTCTAGATTTCATGCTGGTATATCTCACTCCAAAGAATTCATGTTCTCATCCATACAACTATCAGTTGTATGGATGAGACAGTCCACAACAGTACATTTTATAGCTATTTTTTTAGCTAATTTGGAGCTCTTACAAATTGTATTATCTGGAAACAGACTTTTCTGACTGCACAAGGAAAAGGAAAATTCCCTTAGGAGCCTCATGGTGCGAGGTGTCTTTCCTCCATGTCTCTCTCTGGTGTGGGGGTGAAACACACACACACAAACACACACACGCACACACACACACACGCACACACACACAGCTGGGTCATTAGCAATTCAAAGGCAGAAAAGCATTAGATAAAGCCTGCCCTCTATGCAGGGCTATGCTCTCTGACCATGAAATGAAAAACTCTGTTACTTAAGACTAAGCTGTGGGATTTATGTGGAGAAACACTGGAAAAAAACACACAGGCACAGAAAAAATGAAATGAACTCAGAGAAAGGGAAAGGTTAGAAAGATCTCAATGGAGTGAAAGAGCACAAAGACAATACCTGTATTCTGATGCTTCAAATAGGTTTGGAAATAGAATCTTATATTTTTCAGGATTTAATATCCATTTTGGGCATTTGGAAAGCTAAAAAATAGACAGGTGTGACCATTCCAAATAAAAGTCAAACGGCCAAACAAATAAGAAAGTAAATGTTATTGAGAAAGACAAGTTTGACCGTTTTCTCAACTGAAAAGATCTTTAGGAATTCAGGAAATACCCACTAGCTCGGGCTTATCTACAACCTAATGACAAAACTTAGAAAAACTCCGCCATTTCTCAAAGTGTAACAGATTTACTTATGGAATGAGGATGACGTCATAGCCTTACTTCTAAAAACTAATAGGTAATAGTAAGGATTTACAGGGGGCTTCCTATATACCTTAGCTAAAGATATTGGTTTGGCTTAGTTCTTACCCAAGGTCTAAACGATCCCTGTTTTATAAAAGAGGAAACATCTGAAGTAACTTATTCAAAGCATGTAGTCTGTTTAGAGGCATAGTTAGAATGCAAATTTTGGGCGATCTCCTTAGGCAATATTTGTATACTCCTGGCTCTACAGAGATGCTCCAGTTGACATACCAATGGTGCAAGCATCACCAATTGGGCATGTGACTTGTAAATGTAAATGACTAACTTCACTTGTCTTCCTGGGAATAGATCAATGCTATTCTTTTAAATGTTAGCTGTTGATGTCTAAAATTTCCAGACTGCAGGATCTGATTTAAATTAGAAAAGGATTAGAAAGTGAAGGTAAAACATAAAAGTATCACAACAAAAACCAACTATCTACCAAAATAAATGCAATAAAATTGTAAAAATGAAAACTTTCATCTTTTGGTTAAAAATACAGCTCAGACAATTTTAGTAGATTAGAGGGCAAGAGTGAAAGCAGGAAAATTCTTAACTACTTAATTAAATGTGAAGAGAATTCTATTGTTAGGCTAGTGATTGGAAATGGCCTACACTTCTAAAAGTATATGATTTACCTTGATTTAATACTGTGAAAGCCTTATTATCTTACTCTCAATTTCCTAATCTGTACTCTACTGATGCAATTTGTAAGCAGTTCTTTGGATTAATGAATTTACCTATAAACTCAATCTATTGAGATAAATTAGGCATACAATGATTCCTATTTATTTGGAAAAGGGCATTAATTATTTTACTTATTTTATTTATTTATTTATTTATTTATTGCTTTTTTGGGGGTCACACCCGGCAATGCTCAGGGGTTTCTCCTGGCTCTGCACTCAGGGAATTACTCCTGGCGGTGCTCAGGGGACCATATGGGATGCTGGGGATCGAACCCAGGCCGGCACAGGCTGGCGCATGCAAGGCAAACACCCTACCTGCTGGGCTATCGCTCCAGCCCCAAGGGCATTAATTATTTTGTAAGAAGAAAGTGACAGGTAGTGAAAACTTGTTTTAGAAACAGAAAATGACTGGTTCATATATATGACTTTCAGGGAGGTATATTCCACAAGTGTTTATTTAGAGGTAAAATTGTCAGAAAATAAATTAAGCACTAAAATTAAGCACTAAATCACAGCTAGTTTTGAAATAAATAAAAGAAAACTGAGCCAAAGAAATAGAGCAGTGAATAAGGACGTGGCTGACCTTAGTAGGACTGCTTGCAAGGCAAATGTCTTACCCCCTGTACTATCTCTGCAGTTCTAGAAAAATATTTAACGTATCTTTAAAAAATAATTTTCAAATTCTCTTCTAATATTTTACTACTAGTGATAGAAATATGGTTGGTTAACTAAGAAAAATCACCAGTCACAGACTTAGAGAAATACATACATTTTTGTAGTCCCACCAAATTCACCCCACTGAGATCAGTACAAAAACAGGCAATTCTCAAATATTTATAACATGAATAATAGTACCTGTATTTGCCACTAACCAGTTACAAGTTAGATTCCTACCTGCTTCCACACACAGTTGCTATGGCTTTGAAGCAGCCTGATGCCAGCTGGTAGGAACCCGTGTAGCATCGGTCGATTGCCCAATTAAAAGATTTATTTGGTCAGGGTTAAGTTCCAATAACAAGACGACAACTTCACAGCCAAGCTGATGAACCTGAATAGGAAGAAAAGCAATTACCCACGTTGAAAGATAGATTATTGTAGGGAAAGAAACAAAATCAAGTCTAGTCAATAATAAACTGATCAAAATGAGGGACCAGGGAGACAGTTCAAAGGACTGGAGAGTATATTTTGGATGTGGGATTACCACTGGGAGCAACTCATCTTGAATAATTTATATCCCATGCATCCGGGGAAAGTACAATGTGTAATGAAAAAAATTAGGCATATAAACAAAATCTGACTAAATCCTTCAAATAGGAACTAGTTATTCTTTTTTTCTTTTTTGGGTCACATCTGGCAATTCTCAGGGGTTACTCCTGGCTCTGCACTCAGGAATGACTCCTGTCAGTGCTCAGGGGACCATATGGGACGTCGAGGATGGAACCCGGGTTGGTCGCATGCAAGGCAAATGCCCTCACTGCTGTGCTGTTGCTCGGACCCAGAATTAGTCATTCTTGATATTTAAAAATTTTTTGTTTGTGGGGCTGGAGCGATAGTCCAGCGGGTAGGGCGTTTGCCTTGCATGTGGGTTCGAACCCTGGCATCCCATATGGTCCCCGAGCACTGCCAGGAGTAATTCCTGAGTGCAGAGCCAGGAGAACCCCTTGAGCATTGCCAGTGTGACCCAAAAACACACAAAAATTTGTAAGCTTACTTACTTACCAGGCTTACTCCTGGCTCTGTGCTCAGGGACCATTATTTTATTTTTTGGCATTTAAAAAATTTATTTTATTTTTTTTTAACAATTACAAAAATGTTCATGTTTGGATTTTGGTCATACAGTGTTCCACCGCCCATCCCTCTACCAGTGACCATTTCCCACACCAATGTCCCCGATTCCCTTCCCCCCCCCCTAGCCTGCCTCCGTGGCAGGCTCTCTATCTCTTTCTCCCTCTTTTTCTCTCTTCCTTCTCTTACACATTGTGAATTGTAATACATATATGTAGAGGTTATCATGTGTATCTTTTTGCCTGTATTTAATGCTAAGTTCTATGTGGCAATAGACTTTTGACAATTATTGACAAACTGTTCCCTTCTCTGTCTTACCTAACCTCTGCTTCCACACATTTGTGGTCATTTCTACCTCTGACAAGACCTCCTGATCCACGTTTCACCTGACCTTGGATATTGATATCATAATATATATGTATATATATGTGTATATATATATATATATATATATATTTATGGCAGGGACCATTCTTGATGTGGCTTGAGGAACCATATGCGACTCCAGGGTCTGAACTGGCTGACTGCATGCAGGTCAACATCTTACCTGCTGTACTGTCTGTCTCCCAAATTCATGTTTTTAATTAGGGCCAAGCCTGACAATTCTCACCTCAGCAATATAGATTTTTACAGTTCTTGGGGATAACTGTGTACCTCAAGGACAGAAATGCCAACACCACCATATACAAATTATCTAACTGATGCTAATTTAAAAAAATGAAACAAAATCAATATTAAATAAATGAAAGAAAAATTGGGGGACCAGGAGATGGCTCAAAAATCCAGAGCACTTGCTTTCCATGTAGGAGCCCTGGGTTTAATACCAGGCACTGACACTGCATGGTCTCCTGAGGACCACCAGGAGTGGTCCCTGGACATCAGCTATACTTTGTGTATACACACACACACACACACACACACACACAACGTCCCCCAAAGTACAAAAACCAATCTTTTGAATCAGTTTTCTTTGCATGTACAGTGTTAGGGAGATTGTGATATTTCTTAGAATGATTCTACTTTGGGACAGCAGATTTGAACTAAATGGTAGAACATTTAGAACAAATGTTGTGATCCCTGTGTGTGAGAGGTCAATTCTAATCTTAGGGATCTCAAGGCATGGGAGCAGCAGCCTCTGAGTACTTGCTGGAGTCAGTTTGTGGCCTCCGAGCCAGCTAAGTATGCCCTCCTTCAAAAAACAAATAAACAAACAAAAAAAAAATCAATCAAAGTTTTTCTATGAAGACTCTTTTTTTGTTTTTTCATAAGACAGCACATATGGACTTACCAAACAAAATTTTTTTCTATTATAAAGGAGAAAGCAGTATTTTTCTATCTTGGTCACACAAACAATAAAACTTGACTTAGTCTTAAACACTACTTTTCAGTTTCTGGGGCTCTTTCCTCTCAAACCCATTTAAACCTGCATCGGCCGCATGCAAGGGAAGTGCCCTGCCTGCTGTACAATCACTCTTCTCAGTCATAGGAACTTTGTGAAAACTTGCTTTTTGGGACCAGTATATCGATAATTTTGGTAATTATTACTATGGATCACAGTAATTAATTGTGAAGCATCACAAGGCAGCCCTTGCAATATATTACAATTATTAGTGTAATGACCCAATGCATCACAGTTTAATAGGAATAATACATAAACATGTCCATTTGAGACTGGTTGTGTAAAAAAAGAATTATACGGCAAGCAATAGTAACCCAACTGAAGCAGAAGACCCAAGAAATTTAGAAACGATGTATTCTGGGGTAGTACTTACTCGTAAATCTTGACAAGCCAGAATGTTGTCAAGCCACTTATATAGGTACCCGTCTGGGGAGAGGCCAACGTTGTCAAACACCGGGCCGCAACACAACACTGCCGACATTGCCTGATGATTAAACACACAAACATGAGAACAAAACCTGGAAAGTCTAACGCATAGGCAACGGGCTTTATATACCACAACCATCACCTTTATAAACAACAAGGGCTCTTGTTAATAAACTATATTTTCAGAGAAATAACAGGGTTTATGATAGTGTTAAGCATGGCACCACACCTGTCCCCAGAGTGGTAGGCAAGATCTTTGTGCCAGTGTCTCCAATCTCTTCTCATGGCCCTTTCCCTTCACCCTCTCCTTCCTACAGAGGGTGGGCCGCTCAGAAGGCCACTAAAAGTGGGTGTAGGAAGCCCCTTTGTCACTGCATGCTGAAGGCCCTATTTGAGCAACCACTTCCACTATATTGTGGAACAAATGTGATTTAAAATTCTAAATTTTGACTCTTTTTATACAACACATAAATGTGAGTTTTGTGGACCTGCAATTTTACAATCTGTATATTGTGTATGTCATTACAATGACAAAGTAGATGTTTTAAAACAAAATAGCTATTTAATAGCATTTGAAATAAATTTTACTTTGGGGATTTCAAGTGAATAAATCCTGTTATAAATAAACAGAGCCTTTGAATCTTGTTTTGAAAAACACTTGACTTATGTACCCAACTGAAAAATTTGACAAATATTTGACCAATGGCCTGAAATGATAAATTAGGGAAGAGAGGAAAGTAAATAATTTAAATCTCTACAGATAAAGTAAAGAATAATAAACTTTAATTCCTATCACATGGAATGGGCTCTAGAGAAAGTAGAGATCTTCAAGGAAAGATCTTAAAGAAAAGATCTTTAATAGATCTTTTAGATGCCTTTTCCGAACCGCCATCTGTGGTGAATCCAGTGCCAAGATGCAGATATTGATGAAAACCCATTTGGGGAAGACTTCACTCTCAAGGTCAAACCCTCGGATATGATAGAAAATGTCAAGGCCCAGATCCAGGATAAGGAAGGAATTCCTCCCGATCAGCAGATTGGTCTTTGCTGGTAAACAACTTGAAGATGGATGTACTTTGATTACAACATCCAACAGGAGTCCACTCATCATTGGGTTTTGGGAAAGCAAAGCAGCATGGTGCAAAGAAAAGGAAGAAAAGTCTTACACCACTCCCAAGGAGAAGAATAAGCATAAGAGAAAGAAGCTTAAACTGGCTGCCCTGGAATACTATAAGGTACAGGAGAATGGGAACATCGGCCACCTTCTCTGGGAACACCCTTAAGGTGAATGTGGTGCTGGAGTTTTTATGGCCAGCCACTTCGACAGACATTATTGTGGGAAATGTTGTTTGACATATTGTTTCAACAAGCAGAAGAGAAATGATTACCTGTGTGGGTTTTTGTTAAGTTTTGGTCCATTGATTAAAGAGCGATCTTATTTATTTATTTATTTATCTATTTATTTATTTAAATTTTATTAAATAAATTAAAAAACCACCATGAGATATGAAATTACAAGACTATGCATGATTACGTTTCAGTCATACAGTTTCCAGCACCCACCCTCCACCAGTGCACATTTCCAACCACCAATGTCCCCTGATTCCTTTCCCACACCCCCAGCAAACCTCTATGGCAGGTACTTTGCCTCTTTTCTAAAGAGTGATTTTAAAAGCAAAAATAATTTTTTTTTAGATGTACACTAGTGAAGGGATGGTTATTGGAACATTGAATGATTTGTTTTTGTCTTTTTTTTTTGGAGGGGGCTGACACTTGGTGATGCCCAGGGGCTGCTCCTGGCTCTGCACTCAGGAATTACTCTTGGCCATGCTCGGAGGATCATATTAGATTGTGGAGGATCAAACCCAGTTTGGCCACACGCAGGCGCACATATTGTTCCAGCCCCTGAACAATGTGTGATTGATACCCAATAAGGAACACATTTGAAACTATATATCTCCTGGTGATTCAATGAAAGGCAAAACAAACAAATAAATAAAAACAAAACAAAACACCAACAACTTTCAGATTTAAAGAATATTTTAGCACCATGATTTAAAAAGTAGTTCATAGCAGAGTTTCAAGTATAGAATGTTTTCAAACCAATCCAACCACCAGTGTCAACATCCCTCTACCAATGTCCTCAATCCCCTCAGTCCCCCTGCCCCCACCTGGCTCCTTAACAGGCACATTTCTAGGTTGGGTTAGTATTGTTTGGGCCTTTTTGCTTACATAGGCCAACTCCTGATCAGCATTGTAGTTAGCAGGTTCTAAGGTCTATAGTGGCTAAGGTTTAAGTGAGATTCTTTGAGATAAAAGTCAATCCCAAATTAATAACTTTTACTATGACCAAGCAAGTATAGATTAATTTTCTAAATGACAATGAAAGAAAAGGAATCATTATTCTAAAATTTTTTAATAGCTTCAGTAGTATGTAAGTTTGTTCTAGGAGTTTTCATGACAGGCGATTAAAAGGGGAAAGTGCTTCTTGGTAGGTTTTGATCTTGAGGTAACATGATCTTCTTTCAGCTTGAAAGTTAATTGGAAACTAAGAGAAAGTACATAATAACAATAGTTTCCGTATAGGAGAAATATTAGATAATAGTGTTATTTTAAAATTATGAGCTATTTTTGGAATATAAAAAGAACAGAGTATGAGACTAATATCCAAGGACAGAAAAATCAGGAGCAAGGAGGACTGACCCATGGTTGGAAGCTTGCCACAAGTATATGTGGGGTGGAGGCCAAGTTAAGATAGAGAAGGGTCCACTAAGACAATTAATAGTTAGAAATGATCAGTCTGGACAAGAAGTGACAGCTGAAAGTGGATAAAAGGATATACATGATAACCTTTCAGTATGTATATTGTAAATCATAATGCCCAAAAATGTGTGTGTGTGTGTGTGTGTGTGTGTGTGTGTGTGTATGTGGAGAGAGAGAGGTAGAGAGAGAGAGAAGAAACTTTTTTTTAATAAAAACCCACACACACTAAGGTCACTATTTAGAAAGGAGTGACATGTGTTGAAAATGTGGAATGACTGGATGGATGGATGGATGGATGGATGGATGAATCCTCATACACTGCTTGTTGATATATTAAATACTGTGAACATTTTGGCATATATTTTCATATTCAGAAAGTCTACTGCTCTATACATGTATATATTAAAATGAAATAGTGTGCTCATATAAATATCAATATTCATTTCAGCTTTATTTTGCTCTTTAGCAGCAATAGCCAAAAACTGAAAATAACCCAAATATACATCATCTGATAAATGGAAAAGCAAAACATACAGTATTTCAATATAATGAAATAGTAATTGGCAATAAAAAGAATGAAATACTTTCATACTGCTACATGCTTCAAAGTGGACACAACTTGAAAACATTAAATGAAAGAGCTGGCCACAAAAGACGACATATCAGGACTAGGAATCTAGTTCAGCCATACAGCAAGACGACATATCAGGACTAGGGAATCTAGTTCAGCCATACAGCAATTGCTTCAAAGAAATAAAATAATGAGCCAAAGTGGAATATTTATCATAAATCCATAGCTTTATAAATCCAAAGAGGTTTATATGTAAGTAATTTTAAAATTCAGCTTATATACTTACATATGAGTATGCTCATTTATTTTTTATATGCACTTATATTTTGTCACATCATCTTATTCTATCCATCCATCCATCCATCCATCCATCCATCCATCCATCCATCCATCCATCCATCCATCCATCCATCCATCCATCCATCCATCCATCCATCCATCCATCCATCCATCCATCCATCCATCCATCCATCCATCCATCCATCCATCCATCCATCCATCCATCCATCCATCCATCCATCTGGCTTTTGAGCCATACCCGGCAATGCTCAGGGCTTAGTCCTAGCTCTACATACAAGAGTCACTCTTGGCACTGCTCAGGGACCACCTGGGACTCTGTGGATCAAACCTGGGCCTGCCACATGCAAGGCATGCTATACTATCATTGGCTCCCTCTTATTTATTTAAGCATTATTTTTATAGACACAGCTGTCAGTTAAAAGAGAAAGATTATGGATCTAATAATTCAGTGAGGCAACATGGCCTACCTTTAAAGCACAATACTGATATCTTGTAATCTGATGATTTCTGTCACTGTAACGGTCCAGCGGAGTAAACATGATGCTAAAGGGTCCTGCCCATTGGCTAAATAAGATGAAAAGATGGTGCCTCAGGCTTTGCTGGGGGAAGAGAAATCTTCTATGGTGAACTAGAGAGAAAAACAGAGTTAACAAACTACTAGACGGAATACTAGAGTTAATACAATTTGTCACTATCATATATGACTATTTGGAGAAAGGGATAATGCCATTTCCGAGGTCAAGTTTTGTTTTTTGTTTTTGGGCGATGTCTGGCTGCATTTAGGGTTTACTCCTGACTTGTTCTCAGGGGACTTTATATGGTGCTGGGGATTGAATCCAGGTCTGTTGTGAGCAAGGCAACACCATAATCAAATTTCCTGTCTCTAGTCCCAAGTTTTCATTAGATGATGAGGCATGTGTTAAAAAAATCAAATCTAAATTTTTCTATGTATATATTCTTGGTTTTCTTATGTTGAGTGAAGGAATGTCTGAGAAGGAAGAAGAATTAGAAAATGGGTTCATAGACACACTTTTCTGAATGCCTGAAAAACAACTCATCAGTATCTCTTAACTGCTATTTCTTGTTTCAAAGAACCTGAAAAAATAAGCTGTAGAGGCTGGAAAGATAGTAAAGGAGGTAAGGCCTAGGTTTCAACCCTGGAACTGAATAGAGTCCCCTGGGCACCCCCTACCTTGTCACCAAGAAAAAAAATATATGTATATATATATATATATATATATATACACACACACACATATATAAGCTCTCTTTATATATAAGCTCTTTTTAAGGCAAACATACTTGAAATGATGAATGAACTCAACTCAAATAGACTACGGCAATGAAGATGAAAAGGATTGTTAAGCTTAGAGAACATCAAAATAATAAAAAGAAGCAGGAATTTGTAACTATGTTCAAAACCTTTAATTATAGAAATTAATATTCATTTTATTTTTTGTCAATATTCTGGTGCTGGGGAGCAAACAGTAGTGCACCGGCATCACACATGGCATGTGGGGTGATACTGGGGGGCTGGACTTCTTCCCACTCGGTCATAATTCCAGGCCTCAACAGCAATGGAGTCTTACATCCAACTTACCTGCTTTTTGTATTCTCTAGATTAAGAGGAAAATATTTTGCATATATTTGATTGATGAAAAAATAATCTCATAGTATAATTTCATTAGCTATGGGAGAGAAAAAAAGGCAGGAGAATGGTGCTTCATGGGCAATGAAGGGCTGGAGAGATAGAATAGTGTGATGGAGCTTGTCTTACACGCATCTGACCTGGGTCTGGTCACCAGAACCCTACTTAGTACCCTGAGCACAACCAAGAGTGATCCCTTAGTGAAGAGCCAGGAGTAAGCCCTGAGCACCACAGGGTGTGGCCCCAAAATAAAAAAGCAAAGCAAGAAGAATGAGAAGGACTAAAGGAAGGCTTGTGAATCCTCCTCTGAACAACTTCCTTCCTGTAGCAATCACAGCAGCTCATTTTAGATGAGAATAAAAACAAAGACTAGAAATAAAGACAAGCCCCGAACCAAACAGAATTCCTCTTGTTCCCTTTCCAACTCTGTTGAATGACTGTAATCTGTCCTCATGCGTATTTTCATGTATTTCAAAACCAAATGAGCAGTTCCACCCCAGTACTGTCTGCTGATCAACTCAGGACTGGAGAGGAGGGTGTAGTCATGAAGAACATATGGTTTCTCAAGCATGGAAAGTAATTTTCAGTGGTGCATTTGTACCTGGAACACACTGAATCAAGTTGGCAACCATTGCACTAAAATGTGCCCGGATATCTTTAAGAATTTCAACTTCTTTGTCATTTTCAGCTTCTAGGAGCATGCGGGTGAGGTCCACATATTCTAAAAACAATGCCTCGAGTGCCAAAGTATCACGCTCTAATGCTCCATTTGTGCTGGAATGGAAATGAAAGAAACAGTTTAGGGTGGTCTCTCACTGTAGTACAGGTTTCATGAAAAATAAGATTTACAGTGAGAAATCATATACTAAATGTGTTCTTGACTTAACTGTTGTAAAAATGCAATTAAAAAAACTGCATAGAAAAAAAAACTGCATAGCAAAAATATTCATTCTTTGATTTAGATTTTTAGGTAAAAGTTAAAAAAGAAAGGGTGGGAGAGATAGCTAGAAACTTCGATAGAGATAGAGATATAGAGAGAGAGAGCAGTTTAATAAGGAGAGATGAACTCAATAGAATTTCAATCCTACCTGTCACTTATCACTCCAGCATCAGCCAAAAGTTCAAAAAATTCAAGTAATTGTAGTCTTAACAAGTCTCTTCGTTCTCGCTTCTTGTTCTACATAGAAAAGAGATGAAAGCATTTACAGAAATGGGCAAAGAAGCAATCGTGAATTTATAAAACTTTAGGAATGGCTTATGAAACTTAAAAAGTTTCATTAAAGCTTCATAAAGTTTGTAATTTTCAATATTCTAAGGGAAAAATATTTCTCTTTCTTCCAGTTAAAAATAATTAGAATCTTTGTTATTATAAGTTATAAAAAAAGATCATGAGGAGATAATTAGGTGGGACTATTGAGAGGACTAACAACCTTTATTTCCTAGAGACTTCCAAGTTTTCCTGAAAGTCATCTAGAATGTGTTCCTGAAGTGCAACCACTAGCCCACTAATGTTAGCCACAAGTAAGAAGGGAAACATCTTTTTACTCAAACTGTATTTCTTTTTATTTTCTGTATGTAGTTTATATGCTACACATAATTCATTCTTTTTTCAGTTTTTAATATATTTTATTATACCACCATGAGATAAACAATTACAAAAATGTTCATGTCTGGGTTTCGCCATACAGTGTATTTAATGTTCAGTTCTATGTGGGTAATAGCACTTTCAACAATTATTGGCACACGGTTCCCTTCTCTGTCTTACCTAAGACAGAGGTAAGACATCCACACATTTGTGGTAATTTCTATCTTTGACAAGACCTCCTGATCCACGCTTTGCCGGACCTTGAATATTGGTATCATAATTTGTATATATATCATAATATGAATCAATATATATGTATTTGTCATGCAAATAAATAGTCATTCTATATCTGTCTCTCTCTCTTTCTGGCTAATCTCACTCAACATTATCCTCTCCATGTCCATCCATTTATAGGCAAATTTCATGACTTCGTTTTCCTAACAGCAGCAGAGTATTTCATTGTGTAGATGTACCAAAGTTTCTTTATCTAGTCATCAATTCTTGGGCACTCTGGTTGTTTCCAGATTCTGGCTACTGTGAATAGTGCTGCTATGAAAATAAAAGTAGGGAAGGTGTTTCTGCTGTGTGTTTTTTGCTTCCCAGGGTATATTACCAGGAGTGGTATGGTAAAATGGGAGTTTAATTTCTAGTCTTTGGAGTAATATCCTTATTGTTTTCGAAAAAGGCTGTACCAGTTGACATTCCCACCAACAATGGATGAGAGTCCCCTTTTCTCGCATCCACGCATCCACGCCAGCACTTATTGTTCTTGCTATTTTGGGTAAGTGCCAGTCTGTTGCAGGACTCCTCTAAGAGCCCCCTTCTCTACCTTAGAAAAGTTTTTCCAGGCAGATCTTAGCTCAAGACATTAGCATATAAAAGGGCCTAGGTGAGGTGCTGGGAGAGATTACCTGAGGGCATTTGACCCTCCCTGCTTTCCATAACAGTGGGAAGGAGGTCTGAGTTGCAGGGGTATAATACTAGCCTGCTTCCTCTCTCTAGCTCTCTTCTTTTGGGCTCTCTCTTTGTAAGCTCGCACCCTTCTTGGGAGTCTTGTCTTTGTCTCCTCTTTACAGGGCCTTTACACGTGGTGGCCGCCATCTTGGCCTACATGTGGCTGTGGTTCTAGCCTGGAATCCTAAGCACCGGGCTTTTCCTTTTGCTGATTTGTATGCCTGAACCTGTGATAAGTAAACCCTTTTAAAACTGCATTGGATTCCTGAGTTTTCATCCATTCCTCGCCGGCTCCGAGGTAGAAGGGAACTTTCTTCCCGGCACTGTTGGGGACCCCGGGAGCTCCCCGACACCAGTCTCCGTGGTGTGAGATGATATCTCATTGTTGTTTTGATTTGCATCTCTCTGATGACTAATGAAGATGAGCATTTTTTTCATATGTCTTTTGGCATTCAAACTTCTTCCTAGTCAAAGTTTCTGTTCATTTCTTCTCCCCATTTTTTGATGGGGTTGGTTGTTTTCTTCTTGTAAAGTTCTACCACTACCTGATATATCCTGGATATTAACCCCTTATCAGACGGGTATTGAGTGAATATTCTTTCCTATTCTGTGGACTGTCTTTGTATCTTGGTCATTGTTTCTTTTGAGGTGCAGAAGCTTTTTAGCTTCATGTAGTCCCATATGATAATCTTTTCTTTTAGTTGTTTTGTTAGTGGTGTTTCTTCTTTGAAGATGTCCTTCAAAGTCGTGGAGGGTTTTTCCTATGTTTTCTTCGATGTACTTTATGGATTCAGGTCTGATATTGATATCTTTAATCCTTTTTGATCTGATTTTTGTTGATGGTGTTAGACAGAAGTCCAAATTCATTTTTTATACGTAGCTGTACAGTTTTCCCAGCACCACTTGTTGAAGAGGCTTTCCTTGTTCCATTTCATACTTTTTGCTCCTTTATCGAAGATTAATTGTCACACTCTTTAAAATTTGTATGCAGTTTATATTCTTTTAAACTTTATTCTAAATTTTTTTTATCTGCTATATTGTAAATTAATCCTTTTAAGAATTACTTCAGGGAAAACAATATCGAGAAAAACCTTGATATGCCAGAGAAAACATTATTCTTGAATATTCAATTCTTTGTGAAAAACCAAAGCAAGGGTAAGCACCAAATTCTAATAAATTTAAATTTGCAAAACAATTCACTAGCTTAACATATATACTATTTCTGTTGCTTTGCATATATAACTATATTCTATTTATGTTGCTTTGCATTCATAAGTTTAGGATATAATATATTTTAAAATGTCTGTAATTATTGTTTCTTTTGTTTTGGATCCTGGCAATGCTTAGAGATTACTCTTGGGTCTATGACCAGGGATCACTCCTAGTAATAATTGGTAGACCATATGTAGTACCACAGATATAGAACCGAGCACAAGGCAAGTGCCCTACCTACTGTATTATCTCTCTGACCCATATAGAATATACTTAAATGGGAATCATATTATTTTAAGTCTTTATTATATCAATAAAAATCTTACCTCTGGTCTTCGTTCCAGAGCTTCTTTCATTAAAGGATGAAGTTCTTCTACCAATTCTCTATGGAGAGAAAAAAGGTCAGCATTTGAAATTCATTATTATTGATACCAAACTTGCCATGAATATATTCATTCAGTATTAAATAATCTGTTCTTTTCTCTTTGCACCTCACAGGACAGATTTCCTTTGACCTCTCCATTTTCCAATTATGTGGTTGACAGGAATAGGTATTGGCCTAAACTCTGAATTATTATTCCTATTCCAAATGCTGTGCATATAATTTTGACTTAATATTTATTTGATTTTGATCTAATGTTCTTAGAAATGTCTGTGGAAAAACAACTTTTCTAAAAAACTAAATATTCTGAAAAAAAGTAAGTCTATAAACAAAAGAAAAAATTCAGCTCCTGGGGTTCTAGGATTGAACTGTTTGTCCCTGTTGCCTGAGAATCATAGACAGTGACCTTGGGGCCCTGTGACACTTTGTGGGAGACACCTTCATTTGAAAAACATAGTGATGACAATGTGGTAGATTTCCACTTAAGCCTTCTCTCTTGTGTAGTAAAACTAGAGGTTAGACCATATAAATAGATATCTTACATTACCTGTATAATTTACTTGTTCTTGTTTCTCTAATCTCATATATGCATTTTTTATTTATTTGTTTGGTTTTGGGCCACACCTGGCTAGCTCCAGGATCTATACTCAGGAATCACTCTTGGTTGGCTTGAGGGGTCATATTGATGCTGGGAATTGAACCCAGGTTGGCTGCTACATGCAAGGCAAGTGTCTTACCTGCTGTACTATTGCTCTGGTTTCACATGATACACACACACTGTGTGTGTGTGTGTGTGTGTGTGTGTGTGTGTGTGTGTTGGGCCACACCTGGCAATGCTCAGGGCTTATTCTAGGTTCTGTGCTTAGGGATCACTCTTGGCAGGCTCAAGGGACCATATGGATGCTGGGATTTAATCCAGGTTGGCTGCAGGCAATGCAAGTCCCCTACCTGCTGTACTATTTATAACTCTGGTCCCAGGTGGCATTCATTATTGTGGAAATAACTTTTGAACTATGATGTTAAATCAGACATATTATGTGATCTAGTCTGTCATTGGACGTTCTATCTACAATCTGCTCTATGTCTGAAAACCTTACATTTCCTGGTAGGACATCTATACTATGAGACATCTCAATCTAGGAAAGTCCAAGGACAGGAAGGTAAACACCACAGTATTTTTGCAATGAGACGTAAAAAAACCTGTTTACGAGTCCAGATTTTTCCAAAACAGATAACATAATCTTCATCAAAGAAATGGAAATAATATAATGACATCTTCTACCTAATAGCAACTGTTTAACAATTATTTGCTACATGCATTCTTATGTTTAATTCTCAAAAAATTAGAGATGCATTCTATAATAATACAATATTTTTTGAAAGATATACTTTATTTATTTATTTATTTATTTATTTATTTATTTATTTATTTATTTATTGCTTTTTGGGTCACACCTGGCGACGCTCAGGGGTTACTCCCTGGCTCTGCACTCAGGAATCCTCCTGGCGGTGCTCAGGGGACCATATGGGATGCCAGGGATAGAACCCGGGCTGCCCTACCGCTGGGCTATAACTCCGGCCCGATATACTTTATTTTTATTATGCCAAAAAATTTTTTTTAATTTTTTATTATACCACAGTGAAACATACAATTACAAAGGTGTTCATAATTGGTTCTTGGTAATACAGTATACCAGCACCCATCCCTCCACCAGTGCTCCATTTCCACCACCAATGTACCCCACCCCTCCCACCCACCCCCATGCTGCCTTAATAGCAGGTACCCCAGTTTTCTCTCTTTCTCTCTCTGTCTCTCTCTCTCTGCATCTCTCTCCCTCTTATTTTACACATTGTGGCTAGCCCTGCAGGTATTTAGAGTTTATCACTTAAGTCTCTTTGTGTATATTCAATGGTGAGTTTTAATCTGCCATTACCATTTCCCACATTTAGTAAAACACTGGTATCTATTTATGTCCTATTAATGAATGCAGTCATTCTATATTTGTCCTTTTCCTTCTGACTAATTTCATTCAGCATGATTGTCTCCATGTCCATCCATTTGCAGGTAAATTTCATAATTTCATCTTTTCTGACAGCCGCATAGTATTCCATAGTGTAGATGAACCACAGTTTCTTTAGCCAGTCCTCTGTTCTCGGGCATTTAGGTTGTTTCCAGATTCTAGCTATACTGAATAGCACAGAGATGAATAAAGAAGTACAGATAGTGTTTCTGCTATGTGTTTTTCGGTCTCTCGGGTATATTCCCAGGAGTGCTATTGCTGGATCAAATGGGAGCTCAATATCTAGTTTTCAGAGGAATGCCCATATTGCTTTTCCAAAAGGGCTGGACCAGTCGGCACTCCCACCAACAGTGGATGAGAGTCCCTTTTCCCCCACATCCATGCCAGCACCGGTTGTTCTTGCTGTTTTGGATGTGTGCCAGTCTCTGTGGTGTGAGATGGTACCTCATTGTTGTTTTGATTTGCATCTCCCTGATGATTAAAGATGAAGAACACTTTTTCATATGCCTTTTTGGCCATTCGAATTTCTTCTTTTTGGAAGCTTCTGTTCATTTCTTATCCCCATTTTTTGATGGGGTTGATTATGCCAATTTTCTAGGTGAGAAAACTGCTGTCCAAACACATTTCATTTTTTAGACACATGAAATAGAATTTTAAATAAGAAGAAAACAGCCAACCCCCTTAAAAATGGGGAGAAGAGATGAACAGAAACTTTGACAAGGAAGAAATTCGAATGGCCAAAAGGCATATAAAAAAGGCTCATCATCACTAATCATCAGAGAGATGCAAATCAAAACAACAATGAGATATCACCTCACACCACAGAGACTGGCCCATATCCAAAAGGGTAAAGGCAACAAGTGCTGGCGTGGATGCGAGGCCAAGGGGACTCTCATCCATTGTTGGTGGGAATGTCGACTTGTACAACCTTTCTGGAAAACAATATGGACATTCCCCAAAGACTAGAAATTGAGCTCCCTTTGACCCAGCCATACCACTTCTGGGAATATACCCTGGGAAGCCAAAAACACACAGCGGAAACACAATCCGCACTTTTATTTTCATAGCAACACTATTCACAATAGCCAGAACCTGGAAACAACAAGTATGCCCAAGAACTGATGGTTGGATAAAGAAACTGTGGTACATCTAACAATGGAATACTATGCAGCTATTAGGAAAAATGAAGTTGTGAAATTTGCCTATAAATGGATGGACATGGAAAGGATCATGTTGAGTGAAATTAGTCAGAAGGAAAGAGAGAGATATAGAATGAAGGCATTTATTTGCATGACATATATATATATATATATATATATATATATATATATATATATACATATATGTCTATATACATATTATGACACCAAAATCCAGTGTCAGGTGAAACGTGGATCAGGATGTCTTACCAAAAGTGGAAATTACCGCAAACGTGTGGGAGTCAGAGGTTAGGTAAGACAAGAGAAGGAAACATGTGTGAATAAATGTCGAAAGGGCTAATACCAACCTAGAACTGAGCATTAAATACAGGCAAAAAATGCACATGATGGCCTCTAAGTGTATGTAGTGCAACCCACAATATGTAAGAGAAGGAAAAGAGAGAGAGGGAGAGAGAAAATAGATAAAGAACCTGCCATTTAGGCAGGCTATGGGAGGGGGAGGAAATTGGGGACATTGGTGGTGGGAAATGGGCACTGGTGGAGGGTGGGTGCTGGAACACTATGTGACCAAAACCACCAAACATGAACAATGTTGTAATTGTATATCTCACGGTGGTATAATAAAATATTAATTAAAAAAAAGGGAAATAGAATTTTAATATTATTAGTTTCTGGAGCACTGAGAGAACTGGATAGGCAGAGCCTGAGGTTCTGAAAGAATCAAATAATTTAAGGGTTTTTAAAAAATCTTCTTTGAGCATTTTTCTATGATATTTTGTCTTAACTAAAAAGCAGTACATTTGTTAGCTGACAAGTTGTCTGAATTTACAATGTCTTTTAGAAAGAACAGATTAACTCTATATATGAAAATTCTAACCTTATTTAGGTTATTTTTAAAATAGAGTATAACACAGACACTAAGAGATTTTCCTCTTCTGTCAGCATAAAAATATTTGCTTAAGATTTTGTTTGCCTTATAGACTTTTACTGTTTATCTAAAGTCACCAATGCAATTAAAACTCATATCTATGATGATTCTTTCAAAAGGCTTCAACATTCTCAGAAGGAATGGTTATTGGTTATTTGATTAAAGATGTGAAATAAATCGGAAAGCTAGAAAGTAGGATGGGCTGGTTCTACTCAAGCAGCTAAAGCATCGTTTAGAAAGATCAACGTCTTTAATAAAATGCACCTGGAAAATTACATCAATGCACACCTCTGGGGCCTATGCACAACTGGCTGGTGAGAAATTTCATTAATTTGAGGTTAAAGCCTTTGAACAGTCTAGCTAATTGGCAATTACCCCCTGAATTTCTTCATTAAGAGTTAGATAAACAAATTATGGAGGTGAAAAAAAACACTTGAAAGGTAAAATCAAAAGTGCCAACAGTTAAAAATGAAGCAGTAATGTGGAATGAATAATATTCCTTGCACATTGACAAATGAGGGTATAGAGGAGATTGTGAAAAGCCTATAAATTCTCCTGACATGTTCCAATATGCAAACTCAACTTGAGTTTCAAATAGGAACTACACTACACTACTCAGTGGTAGAGCCTTGTCTCGCATACAAGAGACCCCTGCGTTCAGTCCCTGGCCCTGTGAAAAACAAAAACAAACAAAACAGGAAATACGAGAGTAGCAGCAAATGTGAGCTGAGAACAGCTATTAAGACTATACTGTACCTGAAAACAAGAGAATTTGTTCTTCCAAATCCTAAAACTAAGGACTCTGTGATTTCAATGCCCTCGAGTCTCATCAAAGGTACCAGCTGCTTTAACAGAACGCCCACCGATGGGGTACCTATGGCCTGAAACAAGTTGATCAGAAGTGAAACAGAGGTAATATGATAAATGATGCTTTCAAAAAATCAAATGATAATTTCATTAGAACAGTTTCAACTATATTCCCCAGGCACTGCCATCATTTCAGAAAAAAAATATACAACCCATAAAATTTAATATGGCGCCACCAATGTATATTTCACCTGGGATACAAATTCTACAGAATATTTTTATTATAATTGCCTCTTTTCATTTTCAGAAAAGATCTAAATCTACAAAACCTTGGTTAAAAGGCTAATTTAATGCAGGCATGTTTGAAAGTAAATACTTGTGAGGAATGAGAGAAATGTGGTATGTTGGGTAGGAACAGCAAACCTCAGGGCACTAATAAATACAAATCACTATGATTGCAAGCACTCTTCTTAATTCCTCTTTATCTTTGACTTCCCACTTGTCAGGAAGGAATAATAAATTATTCACATAAATGCTCAATGGAGTTTGGAAATGTATAGGATGAAAATCTGATCCCATATACTCCAGATGGCAGGCACAGTGCAGTTGGCACTGTGAGTGCTAGACAAACAAGCTAAAAAAAAACCTTACAGAATAATTCTTCTGAAGCATGTCATGTCACCTTGTTATCGTAGCTCACTGTACCATCGGGTGTGGTCGCCATTATTTCTGGAGTGGACGCTCTTAAGTGGCCTGGACTCATAATACTGGGTTTGGCAACGCGAAACAGAGAATTAGGTAGTTTCTCCACAAGGTTACATAGTTGTCTCCACTACTGGCAGTGCTGGTCTTCTTGGCATTTATTGGGCTGCTAGAAATAAGAGTAAAAGGAGGGGAAACTAAGTTCTAGATTTTAAATGTAAATGACTAAATGAAAAATCATGGGAACTGCTCAAATAGTTGAATAAGTTTGTCTCCAAAAGTGTCTATTGTCAAGAATCGCCTGCATTGGATGGGAAGCTGGCTAGAGGGTCTTTAAGGCTCTTCATTAGTAAGAGTTGGAGATCTTGCAGCACATAATCATATCAACTATCAAGCACGCCCCTCTTCTCAAATGCTTCTAACTCTACTTTTGATCTGTTGTGACTCAATGTTAAGAATTCTGAAATAGGATGCCCCTCTTTTTAAACTCTACTAGATTTACATAAGATCTTTTGATTTGTTTTTACTCAGTGTTAAGAATTTGAATTAGGATGCTGTGAAACCAGGATGGTGATAGTCCAATCTCACAGAACATGAAAATGCATGTATGAGGTTCTGGATTATGGTGAAAGAGGAAGTCACGTGAAGCCTTACTTTGGATCCACAAGTGGCATGACTGACTGGAGCCGAGTGAAGGCATAGGGCCAGGCATAGCTGAGGGCCGTGGGGCAGTGCTTGGGCAAGTTTTCCTGCCGGAGGAAACTGAAAAGACAGAGGACCCAGGGGTCTTTGACTGACTGAGCAAATATCCAGACATGGGAAGGGCTCTTCACATCATAATGGCTGTTGACCAGGACGGCGTCCCACTCCACCAGCCACTGCAGATCCACACTGTGGGTCAGTGGCAATGTTGCCTGTAGGTGCAAGAAGTAGAAGTGAACCAACACTGACCACTAAGTCATATGTCTGTATTAGCAATAACTTTGCATATGTGCCCCTTCTTCCATAGGGCTCTTCCCAACTTCCTCTACAGTGGGTCCAGCTTTGAATGTGAAACTCCCTCCCACTCCACCACAGAGGGCCTTCACTGCTGTCTCCTATGCTAGACTGCAAGCAGATAAAATGCAGAGCTGAAAAAATTGGGTTTGATGTCTTAGTTTTACTGTCACATGATTAGTACACAGAAGCTAATAAGATTTTTTTGAACAAATACATCACAATTAATTTAAACATGACCACTGTTCTAACCTCACAGGTGTTTTTATCATGCCTGTAATCCATATTTTTTAAAATTTATTTATTTATTTTATTATACCACCTTAAGATATACAATTGCAAAGACGTTCATGTTTGGGTTTCAGTCATATAGTGTTACAGCACCCGTCCTTCCACCAGTGCCCACTTCCCACCACCAATGTCCCTGATTCCCTCCTCCCTCCCCTAGCCTGTCTCAATAGCAGGCACTTTGTCTCTTCTCCCTGTCTCTCCGTTTCTCTGTCTCTCTCTCTCTCTCTCTTCCTTCTCTTATACATTGTGTAATCCATATTTTTAAAGACTGTGATACTTACTAAACCTTGATGAGAAACAACCACCTTTCTATGTCAAAGAGAAGCAACTGGAGAAGGTGGGTGAGTATATTCACCTTTTGAAGGCCATTTTTACTTATACTTTTTAGATAAGATACTGCTTTCTCTTGTGCTATGATATTGAACAAAAACAGAGCATTCTAAAATCCTTTGATATTGCAAACCACAATGCAAAGCAAAGGGAAAAGAGGGGGTGAAGGGGGAAGAGAGACAGAGAGATAGAGAGAGAAAGGGAGTGAGGGAGAGAGGGAAGGAGAGAGAGAGAGAGGGAGCGAGGGAGAAAGAGAGAGTCTGAGGGAAACTGGGGACACTGGTGCTGGGAAATGCGCATTGGTAGAGGGATGGGAACACTGTATGACTGAAACCCAATCATGAACAGCTTTGTAAAGGTCTATCAATTAAAATAAAAACCCTTTTGAAATGTACATACTGATAGAAAATAAGTATTTTTCCATCTAAGTACACAATGTCAAAAATTTGGGAGACCAAGTTTCAAATAATCTCCTGTGCCAGGAGAGCTATCCCCTTTTGTGAGGCATCTCAAGTGATTCATTTCTTTCATGTACAAATTCCTGGGAGTAAGAGGTTGACAATAATGGCCTCTGGCTAATGGGCTGCTGGGGAATTGCTGAGCTTTGTAGCTAGAGAGTTGGGATTCCAGTGCAGGCTCAATCCACCACCGGTGAACTGGGAAAATGACTGAACATCCTAGAGTCTCTGCTTAGTTTATAACCTGGAAATCACAACGCTGAGCTCTTCACCTCATCATTAGGTAGATTGCATGCGAACAGGATATAAAAACACCTGGCACAGAGTTAGTCTGACTTTGCTGCACTCTCCTTTCTGCTGGGTCTTCCAAAGTACATGCTTTGACCTATGACATCCCCTTCCCCCCCAGCTCAAGAGTTTGATTCTGGTAAACAGAATCACAAGAACAAAATTTATTCCACAGGGCCACAGACTGTAGAGCAGTTAGGGTGTTGCTGTCCACATGGTTGACCTATATTCAATTCCTAGAGTATTATCATGACCCTGCCAATATTGATCCCTGAATGCAGAGCTAGAAGTAAGTCCTTAGCACTACTGGCTGTGACTCTAAAACAAAACAAAAAAGTTTTAATTTGTAAGGAAATATTTTAAAAAAATTTGTAGGGAATGAATGGCCATAAAAGAATTAAATGTGACTTTACTAAGGGCCTGGGGAGATATTCAAGTGACTAAGCACATGGCTTGCATATGTGAAGCTCTGAGTTCAATCTGAGGCACTAGAGCACAACTGGGAGTTCTCTGCTGCCCCAAGCATGGCTGGGTGCAAGCCTATAAAAGAGTAAACCTAAAAAAAACAAAAAACAAAAAAACAACAAAAAACAAAAAAAGAGAGTAAATCTGATGCTTCCATTACCTGTGAAAACAATCTGGATTTCTAAAAGAAGAAGCAGGGCTATATTTAAGATTATATTATTTTATGCTACAGATAGTATTAAATATCATTATTATTATTATTATTATTATGACCATAACCAAGAAAGGGGCATAAAACTTGAAGAGCTGTGTTTCATATTAGAAAAGATCACAAAAAGCTTGCAGAGATCTTGGGATGTTACATTCATCTATAGTTATTTGTTAAATACTTTTTGTATTCATTTATCTGACAAAAATCAATGTGGGAACCAGGAATAAGGAATCTCCTGTTTCTAGCTATGAAACAAATAAATCCAATTTATTTGCTGCTCTGTACTGATTACAAAATTAAGATAATTAAAATCAGTTTACGTTTCCCTTCTATTGGCCCAGAAATTGGAAAGTCGAAGAGCAGATTTATGTAACAGAGTTCTACAAGATTCAGAGTTCAATGGCTCCAGATCTGGGTGCTAATCCTTCTCTCCATGTGACTTATGTTTGTAGTTTCAGTAAGGGTCAAATGAGATACTAAGTGTGAAAGCACCTTGTAAGCTGCTAAGCACCACATAATATAAACCCCATAATGTTCAGCTTAATAAGGCAAGTTAATTTCCTTAAAGAATGCTGGGGAATTCTCCTTTGAAATTAAAGCTTGAAAAATAATATCTATATTCCTAAGGATCCATTTTATTTTAATGTCTCTTAAGCTATGAATGTCTCTTAAGCTAGAACTTGAAAAAATTAGACTTGTAGCAAATCCCTTTGTGTCACTCTATTAATGCTGACTCTATGTCAGCATAAAGCCCTCAGAATTCTTCATACTTTGTTTTATCGCTTTTCAGACAGAACCAGAACTGATGGCAGAAAATGTGCACTGGTGAAGGGATGGATGTTGGAACACAGTATGACTGAAACCGAATCATGAACAACTTTATAATTGTTTATCTCATAGTGATTCAGTAAAATTAATCAATAAATATGAGCAAGTACCACCCGGCACTTCCAACCCTCAAAAAGAACAATGAACCATAAGGATGCAATATATACTTACTGAATCTGAAACTGCTACATGAATAAAACTTTCAAGAATGGAAGAACTTAGCTGATCCATGACGCCAATCATGGGCCGGTCATCATCCTGCACAAAGGGGGTTGGTGATGGTGATTATTCTCCTTGAGAAAATCAATTCTCCCACCCTCTTCCGGCTTTGTCTAATATATGGAGCAGAACAGCTTGCAAGATAGTGATATGGGTTTCTCATAGGAAACTGAGTGCCAAGACATTGAGAGGTAGTGAATAAAACACCCGCAACTCTGAGCTGAGCCTTGCAAGTTTCAGAAGAAAATTAATTAGGCTCTAATTTCACATTTGTGGGAAAAATAGTACCTGAATTTCAAAGACATTGAGGTTAGCAAGAGTGTAAATATTAATATTAAATATTATTCCCTAGAGTGTTTGTGTTATCATTAATTTAAAGAATGAAAATACCATTTTAAAGTGGGAGGGTCCCAATAAACCATGGTGGAGAGATACTGGTACTTTGGGGTGTATGTTCATAACACATCTATTAAGAAGGGTTGTGAAGTTTTCTGCTAGAAATGCCTTAACCCCTTCTTTTTGAGGTGTATTGCCTCAGATGTGGAAGAATAATGTGAAGAAAAGTGATCCATTCTTCACTTAACTAAGGACCATCTCTAAAGAGAACCAGGGAAGGTCTTTTCTGAGCTCTCTTTGGGAGACCAAGACAACTACTATGTAAGGAAAAACCTGACAGCAAGAAAACAGTATTTGTCTAATATGTGACACAAAAATACCCAAGAAATACAGTATTAATGCATCTATGGTCTCGAACCTAAGCTTTAAAACCATTGAAGCAGATACACCGGTAAATTCAAAGAGATAATCCATACCTCAGGCTGACCCAGGGCAAGGAATAAAGCTCGAATTTCCTTGAGGATTAAAACAGAGAGTTTGCGCGTGGCCACCTGGAAGCTGCAGAGTAACACCAGAGCAAAACCCTCTACAGCATGGAGAACACTGCAGTGTGGACCTCGTTCTGATGGAATTCTGTGGCTGGAGCCATTGGGAATTAGCTGTCAAGAAACAAGAACATTTAGAGAAAAATAATAATTGAAGATATACATATATCTATATATATCGTTAGAGTCTGAACTTCTCATAAGCGTATGACTTAGAACGAAAGATCTATGAAGTCATTAATCTTCATGAAGTATCAGTTGTTACTTTGGGAGCAACAATGCTATCATTCCAGGGAACATGCTATCATGTTCTCTCTGATAAGAATAGCTTTTTATTTATCTTTTTAGAAATAATGTTTAATTTATTATTTTTAAAAAATATTTTATTATACCACCATGAGATATACAATTTCAAAGATGTTCATGTTTGGGTTTTGGTCATACAGTGTTCCAGCACCCATCCCTTCACCAGTGCCTATTTCCCACCACCAACGTCGCCGTTCCCTCCCCTTCCCTAGCCTGCCTCTATGGCAGGTTCTTTATCTTTTCTCTTTTTCTTTCTCTCTTCCTTCCCTTACACATTGTGGATTACAGTACATACATTTAGAGGTAATCATGTGTATCTTTTCGCTTGTATTTAATGCTCAGTTCTAGGTTGGTATTAGCACTTTCAACAATTATCAGCACACTGTTCCCTTCTATGTCTTACCTAACCTCTGACTCCCACATGTTTGTGGTAATTTCCACCTTTGGCAAGATCTCCTGATCCATGATTCGCCTGACCTTGGATATTGGTATCATAATATGTGTGCATATATGAGTGTGTGTGTGTGTGTATAAGTATATATATTTATATATTTATGTCATTCAAATAAATGCAATCATTCAATATCTGTCTTTTTCCTTCTGGCTAATTTCACTCAACATGATCCTCTCCATGTCCATTCAGTTATAGGCAAATTTCATGACCTCATTTTTCCTAACAGCTGCATAGTATTCCATTGTGTAGATGTATCAAAGTTTTCTTTATCCAGTCATCAGTTCTCGGGTACACTAGTTGTTTCCAGATTCTGGCTATTGTGAATAGTGCTGCAATGAAAATAAAAGTGCAGGTGGTATTTCTGCTATGTGTTTTTGGCTTCCCAGGGTATATTCCCAGGAGTGGTAGGGCTGGGTCAAATGGGAGCTCAATTTCTTGTCTTTGGAGGAATGTCCATATTGTTTTACAAAAAGGCTGTACCAGTAGACATTCCCACCAACAATGGATGAGAATCCCCTTTTCTCGCATCCACGCCAGCACTTGTTGTTCTTGCTCTTTTTTTCCGATTTAATTTTATTTTATTATCCCCCGCCCCAAATATTATTACACCATTTTAGACATACAATTGAAAGATGCTCATGTAGAGCTTTGGTTCCACAGTGTTCCAACACCCATCCCTCCACCCAAACCCATCTCCCATCACCAATGTCCCCACCTCCCTACCCCTCCCACACCTCAACTACTTGGCGGGTTCTGTATGTCATTTCTCTCCTCTTTATCTCTCCCTCTCGCCAAACTTTCCTGCTCTTCGTGGAATGCAGTGCATTAAAAGACATTACTGTTTCCACTATTTTAATGGACTGCGCGGCCGCTTGCAGTCAAACTGGTTTTGCTCTGTTAATCTGGTCGTGAGGTAGTTTCCCAGCATCCGGACAGCGAAAATGGTGGCTAGTGTGATGGGCGAGTCTCATCCGGCTGCTTCCGGGACCCCCCAGAGGTGACGGGCCCACTCCCAAAACCCGTCTGCCCTCCTGGGGGTCCCATATTCAGCTGGGCCCGGGCGAGCCGAGTTCCAGCCTCCCCAGCCGCTTTTGAGCCTCTTCATGCTATGACTGATGGCCCCAGGGCCTGTTCTTGCTCTTTTGGATATGTGCCAGTCTCTATGGTGTGAGATGATAGCTCATTGTTGTTTTGATTTGCATCTCTCTGATGATTAGTGATGATGAGCATTTTTCATATGTCTTTTGGCCATTCGAATTTCTTCCTGTCGAAGTTTCTGTTCATTTCTTCTCCCTACTTTTTGATAGGGTTGGCTGTTTTCTTCTTGTAAAGTTATACCAGTGCCTGATATATCCTTGATATTAACCCCTTATCATATGGGTATTGGGTGAAAATTCTTTCCCATTCTGTGCATTGTCTTTGTATTTTGGATACTGTTTCTTTTGAGGTGAAGAAACTTTTTTAGTTTCGTAGTCCCATATGTTTATCTTTGCTACTAGTTGCTTCCTTAGTGGTGTTTCACCTTTGAAGTTGCCTTTAGCTTCAATGTCGTGGAGGGGTTTTCCTATATTTTCTTCGACGAACTTTATGGATTCAGGTCTGATATTGAGATATTTAATCCATTTCATCTGATTTTTGTGCAAGGTGTTAGAGGTCCAAATTCATTTTTTTGCATGTTGCTGTCCAGTTTTCCCAGCGCCACTTGTTGAAGAGGCAGAAATAATGTTTTAAAGGCCACTAGTATTAATGAAAACTACTTCTATCTGTATTAGAGATTAGATTATATACTTGATAATTTTTTTTCTTTTTGGGTCACACCTGGTGATGCTCAGGGGTTACTCCTGGCTCTGCACTCAGAAATTAGTCGTGGCAGTAGTTGGGGACCCTATGGGATGCCGAGGAACCTGAGTCGGCCACATGCAAGGCAAGCACCCTATTTTCTTTGCTATTGCTCTGGTCCCTCAAATCTAATTTCTTTCCTTGCTTCGTCTCAGATTTTTAAATGCTGTTCTACTGAAATTTTAAAGTGTTACCTCCTATTTAATGTTACTTATTTGTTTGTATGTTAGCTCCTAATCTAGGCTTTGCAAGTTTTGAGATGGACTCTGAAAGTCTCCAAATCACAAGTGAGTGAGTTTAAAATAGGGTCACACAACAGGACAGATTTCACTTTCGTTTCCATTTTCCCTGAACAAACACATGGAAAATGCCTTTTCTTCCCATTATCATTTGGCACACGAAGAACACAAAGCAGGAGGATGGTCCTGAACACGTCATCGCTGATATTAGGCCATCTGGGTACCTCACTGTGCTGTACACGCAATTACACTTTCAGGAGCCTCTAGGACACTCCTTAGACTCTCGCTTATGCTCTTTCTTGACCAGAGCTTTGTCCCCATTTGCTCGTTTTTCAAAATTTTTTTCTGCTGTTTTTGTCTTTTGTTTTGGGTTTCACTCAGCGATGTCAGGAATTACTCCTGCTTTGCATTCAAGAATTACTAATGGGAGTGCGAGGGGACTCTACAGGATGCTTGGGATTGTATCCAGGTCAGCTGTGTGCAAGGCAAATGCTCTCCCCGCTGTCCTACTGTTCCTGTCTTCTTTAAAATAGAGGTATAAGTGACATGTAACATGATTTGGTTTCATGTGTACAATATAATTGATCTATGTATCTGTTGCCAAGTTACAATCCTAATGTGCCTAGGTAATCCATTACCATATCATTCCATTTTTTTCCCCTATGGTGAGACATTTTAAGATGCTTTCCTTTATAGGCAACACACCATCACTAACTATTGTCACAGTGTGTACAGAATACCCTAGGATTCATTTACTTTGTAACTAAACATTTGTAACTTTGAATTCCATTTATCCATTTTGGGACTCCTTACCTCTGGCAAACAAGAATTAATTTTTTCTGTTCTATGAGCTAGTGTGTGTGTGTGTGTGTGTGTGTGTGTGTGTGTGTGTGTGTGTTAAAGAGCCCATATATAAGTGATATCATCTAATATTTGTATTTTTCTAACTATTTCACTTAGAATAATGTCCTCAAGATCATCCATATTGTCACATCTATTTTTTGGGGGTCACACCTGGCAATGCTCAGGGGTTACTCCTGGCTCTTCGCTCAGGAACTACTCCTGGCCCTAGGGGGACCATATGTGATGCCTGGGATTGAACCCGGGTCGGCTGTGTGCAAGGCAAACACCCTACCTGCTGTGCTATCGCTCCGCCCCACGTCTATTTTTTTAAAACTTAAAAATTTCTTCTGTGTGTTTGTGCTCATTCACCTGTGAAGCTGTGTCATCATCATTTGCTGCTTCGCCTCTTCTTCAACCCAATCTCAGAACATTATCACTACATTTTTACTATCGAGGACTTAGTCCTATGAGAATACAGAAACTGACAAGCAGCATTTTATACTTTCTGGGTATAGGTAACCAATATGTTGCTGAACAGAGATAATAATAGTCAACTTTCATATATCCATATCTAGCTTTACTGCCTTTTGTTTTACAAACAGATTTAAAATCATAATTCTCAAAAAATTCAACTGCTGAGCATTAAATAGAGGCAAAAGGATACACATGACAACCTCTTAATGTATGTTTTGTAATCCATAGTCTGGAAGGGAAGGAAAAAAGAGAAAGAGAGAGAAAGGGAAAGAAATAAAGAACCTGCCATGGAGGGGGCTGGGGAAGGGGGAGGGAACCGGGGACGTTGGTGGTGGGAGATGGGCACTGGTGGAGGGACGGGTGCTAGAACACTGTATGACCAAACCCAAACATGAACTTTTTAATTGTATATCTTTTTATTTGTATATCTCACGGTGGTATAATAAAATACTTAAAAAAAATTCAACTGCTGATCTCTAAATTGTCTCATCAATTTTAACAATCTAATCTAACCTGACTTGGTAGACTTTTATCTGAATTTTTTGGTTGCAATTTAAGCAGATGTGAAAATGTAGTCACCAGCAGGAAGAAAGTTTCCTGGTATGTGCAAGCAAGAAGTCTGGAAGTTCACTAGGCTGCAACTTATTTACATAGAACTATATAAATGAATATAAATTGGCGGGAAGAGTGTTGAAATCACCTCTGAATTCCTGATTTTGTTGGCTTGTTCGTAAACCTTTCCTTGAGTTTGTATGACCAGTTTCCACTGTGTGAGCAGTTGAAGCAGCAACTTCAGTGATGAATCAAGGAGTGTGTGGTGCATGTCACTGACTTCACGGAGCAGAAAGTTGGTGAAGCCAAATAGTACGTCTTCCCTCCAATCTGAGAAGTCAACCAGTAAGCCCTGAAGAGAATTTTGTGCAATATGTCGCAGTTCATCATCCATGTGAATAGAGAGCCTGGGAAATAAAGAGAAGGAAAGACAATCATATATTCTATTCACTTTTGCTCCTGTATCTGGATCTTAAGTACATCATAATTCCTAAAAGAAACAAGAGCTTGAACTTGGTGTTCCAGTGAAGGCTTGTCAAAGACAGGACAAAACAAACATTCCAGTAGTTTCAGTTTCCCACAAAAGAATTTCACGAGGAATTCTACTAGGTAATACATGAAATCTGAGTCTCTCTGAGTGCACATGGAAGTAAAGGGAGCCCCCTCCCTGCCTGTTTGTGGGAGCACATACACCTTCCCTTAACAGGCTTTGAATAATCTTTTGCAACTATACTTTGAAAACACTAATTTAAGATAAGCACTTGAAATTATCTTTTGGTATTAGTTTGCTAGTTTTTATTTACTACACAGACATTTGTATCTGTCTCTGGCCTCTAAGTAAGCACCCACAGATATTGACAGAGTAGACAGAAGTTCAGTAATACTCACGGATGCTGATACCAATCACGGCTATGAACTGAGTTGTTTTCTGACCCTACTCTGCCACACCAGTGTTTTAATGCAATCCTCTAGTCTCTCAGGATGTGACATTCTTTGGAAATAGAGCTATTTAGTAGATAGACCTAGCTAAGATAAAGCCACTCTGGATGGAGTACAGAGTCTTTAATATGGTGTGGTTATATAATAAAGGACTTTTTTTGGGCTTTGTTTGGTTTTGCTTTTGGTTGTCTACCTCTTGGGGTCTATTCTTGGTTCAGGTGTGACCCCCAGAGGTGCATGGGGAACCATATGTGATGTGGGTGATTCAAACCAGGGTCAGCAGGATGCAAGGTAATTATTTTAACCCTTGTACTATCTCTTCAGTTTGTGATGTGGGAATCTGGAGGCGTATGTACACAGGGACATGTGTCCTGTGAAGATGAAAGCGGGCATCATGTGACGCTCTACAAGCCAAGAAATGCCCAAATTGCCAGTAGTCAATAGACAGGAGTAAGGAAAAGATTCTCTTTCACAGAGAGAAAACTCTAATGGCACTCTGATTTTGAACTTCTAATCTTCTAGTTCATGGGACTTTATTAACATGGTCCTAGCAAGTGATTAGTCATAAAATAAGGACATGGGTTTCATCTTGTCCTAGAGTCAAGATGAAAGCAATGTAATACTCTGTTTAGTGTTTCCCAAAGTGGATAATATTGCCCCTGGGGGTGGGGGTTGGAATGATGGGTAGGATCCAGAACAACTATGGGGTGTGTTTTGTTTATCTGCTAACAGAAGGCAGATTTTCAGGGTGCCTCTGAGTAATAGGGGTAATAGGCCAAATCAGTTTGGGTGACCAATCACTGAGAAGCCCAAGAAAAGAATGTGACTTTCAGCTTTTCAAATAAGTTAAATCCTACCCCATGTCCAACTTGGCTCTTATTCACAATTTGTGATGAGAATTGCAGGGACTTTTTAGGACTGAGAACCACAAGGGAAAGCCTGCTCTGAGGGTGGCCACATTTTTGACAATGAAGAGGCTCTCAATAAGTCCCTTGGAGCACAAACAGGATGAGGTAGTATCAGGAGCCCAGAGAAGAGAGGCACAGGTGCTAATGGTAGTGAAATGGTTGACAGGAGAGGTGAAGAGTGCAGGCTATCATAGGGTTAACCTATACTAACCCATGATGGAGTGTCTTCATGGAAGCAGGTGGGGAGGAGATGAAGACGTGATAAGGGCAAGGACTGCCTCTGGGTTGTCCCTGAAAGATCATGTAGGGCACTGCCCACCATAGCCAGCAGCCACTTTGCCTTACACACAGCTTTCTCATTTTGACTTTTATTGGATTTCAGTTAGATCATCACAGATCATCCTGTGAGATACATGCAGCTTTAATAGGACAAAATAAGAAACCAGAACAGAACTTTGTCAAATAGAGAGAAAGGGAGACATAGAAATAAAGGAGAAAGATGTCGAGCTTCTGTGAGGAAAGGGTTGTGGATTGGGTCTGGGAGACAGTGCAACTGGCTGAGGGTGTGCTTTGCATGAGGAATACCTGGGTTTGATTCCTGGTCCCCATACCACAGCCAGGAATGACCCACAAGCACTAAGCTAGGAGGAGCCCAGTGTCACTGGATGTGGCTCCCAAACCCAACCCAATTCAATTCAACAACAACAAAAAATCAATCCAAAACCGAAGCAGTATGGAACTGGCCGGCATTTCTGCAGGCCCTTGCCTAGGTTCATCTAGCAAAAAAGTATCTGGACCACCCACAGAAAAACCAAACAAGGCAAGAAGGTCCTGTCTGCCAAACAAACAAATGCAGTGACATTGAAACACGAGAGAGAGAGAGAAAGACAGAGAGAGAGAGAGAGAGAGAGAGAGAGAGAGAGAAAGAGAGAGAGAGAGTCTGGGATGGAGAACAGAAAGGCTATAAAAGGAGGGCGCTCAAGAAGGAGTCTGATGTGCATCGGGAAGCAACGCAACATTTCTAATACGCTGATCTGGTGTCCTGAGATCTAAACTAAACTATGGTTACAGGTATGTGGTTGCACATACATGAAACCACTGAGGGGCTCAAAAGGAGTCTGCAGTGACAAGTGGTAAGATAAATGGAAAGAAACTGCTGTTGCTAGTATAGGAGCATAGCCTGGTTAGGCCTGGCCTGATGAAACAGGTAGTGGATATGTGCAGGCCAAAGCGACTAGGCTAAAGGACCTGTCTGCAGTGATCCAGGTGGGTAAATGGTGTGATCCCTTGGGCACATGCAGTTCCTACAACAGCTTTAATGAATGAACAAGGATGTGGGGTGTATGGGGCAAAATCAGAACTTGAACAAGGCTACTTCTTATTTGGTCAGATCAGACAAATGACTTTTTCTGGGGCGTGTGTTGGAGATGGGGATTGAGACACATTCAGCAGTGCTCAGGGCTTATCCATAGCTCTTTGTTCAGGACTCACCCTTGGTAGCTCAGGGGAAACTCTTGGTACCAGGGACTGACCTTATGTGCAAGGCAGGTGGTTTCGCTTTTGCGCTATCTCTTCAGTGAGCTCCAGAATCAGAGGAAATCAGCTTGGTAGCTTTTTCTCATTTGGTTGTGTAGAGGTGCATGAATAAAAAGGAATTACTCCAAATTCACAAGCCATATTCAGAAAGAAAGGTCAGTAAGGGAAATGGACACCTCCAAAGTACACTTGAATGACTGAAGGGTTATTTGGAGAGGTGGGGAGCCTGTTTCTTCCCAGTGTCACAAGGGGCCACAGAGGCAGAAGTGAACTTAGAGAGAAGCTCAGGAGACAGAAGCTTCCAATAGTGCAGATAGGACCGTTGACCTTTAGAAGCATCAGAATTTCTGTCCATCAGAAATTATGGAAATTTCTCCTTTGCAGGTTTTAAAAAATAGTCTCCCACCTACTGTACTGCTTTGAAAACTATCACCATTAAAATAAAGTAATATGATTAAGTGGTTTATTGAGGAAATGCATTTAATGGAAACTAGTTTTTACTTTGCTAGACAAAGCAAACATCTTCCACCACTAGGCATGTACTAAAAAGTGAAATGGCAAAGTATAAGATCATGGAATTGTGCGGGCAGTGGCCCATAATTTTTCATAAATTATCAAGGAACACTGCAGTAAATATATTATGCATCATTTTTACATAAAACCTTTTCATTTCCATTTGACTTTTACATTTCCATATAAATTCTCTAAGTTTGGGCAACAGACTTTACAGCAGTAGCTCATTCTCCTTATCTGAAAATAGAAACGCCTGTGTTCGGTTTCCTAAGAAGGTTTTCAAAAACACTTCCTGCACCACAGTATTATATGGAACTCAAAGATGCCTAAAAATCACTAACATTTGCCCAAAGCTTACTGTGTTCTCATGCCAGGGATTTATATGCATGATTTAATTTTCAAAAACTCTATGGAAGTTTTGAGTAGAGAACAACAAATATTGACTGTCAAACACTTTATGCTTGTAAGAATTGACAGGTCAGGAGTCTGTGGGAGAAAAGGTCCTTCCTGTGGTGAAGTGAGACAGCTGGAAACATCTGACAGAGTGAGAGGAAAGAGAAGCAACTGCTTAGGAGAGAAGAAAACGCCCCTCTCCCAACTGGAGAAACCGTGGGGCCCCCAAGGTCAGAAGGGAAGGCTCTGTTAACACAGTGATCACATCACGGCGTCCAGAGCCTAAGTGGAAAAGATTCCTCACTCCTGGCTATTGTGAATGGACTGGAGAAAACAGTCTAACAAAATCAGAAATGTCGCAACACCCTGGAGAGATGGGTTTTCCACTTTCATTCCCTACGCCATTGTTATGGTTATCACATACCAAGTCTTTGTGCTACTGAGCTGTTATCTGAAATGCTGGGAATGGGGTGTGGGGACAGTTTTGTGAGATGTAGCTTTGAAACTTTCTACTCAGGGAATTGTGCTGGAGAAACAGGGAGCTGGTGTGAACATGAGCCTGTGAAGAAAACCAGGTTCTTTATCTGGTAAAATGTATCAGGGACATGCCTGTGAAGTGTTTAAATGGTCTCACACCACTCTGACTAGACCATGTAACGAGTCAAGATAATGCAACCCAAACAACTGAACTATATGGTAATAAAATAACCAAAGAGTCTAAACCCATAATTATCGTTATTGAACTGCCCTTCTCTTGTCTCTTACCCAAGGTTCTGTGAAGGGGCTCATTTTCCTCAGAATTTAATAGGCACTGGCAGCTAGTGGTTCACAGGCTCCAGGCTCCTCTGAGCTATGTCTCTGTCCTTTTTTTTTAAGGTTTATCAGTGTTTTTGGCTGGCTTCCCATTTAAGTCCAGTCAAATTCCTGATTTTTTTGTCCCAAGATATAAATTCTCAAAAATTTTTCTTGTTCTTTTTTTTGTCTCCTCATAAGATAGTCTCATTGCTCTAGGCTCAGCAAGAATCTATATAACAACACAAAACGTGATGTCTATACACGGTACATTCCGCCGTGTTTAACAAGGTCTGCACACTTACTTAGGTGGCGCTGGATTAGATGAACAAGGTGATCCCAGAGGCAAAAAATCTATTCCTGATTCCCAGCAAAAATAGCCTTAGAGACTACCAAAACACTGCCTAATCCCTAAAAATGTAGGAACTAGGGGCTGGAGTGACTGAAGAGCAGGCAGTCTGTTAGCCCTGTACATGGCCAGTCCGGGTTCAATCCCCAGCATTCCACAGGGACCCCTGAGCCCTGCTACGAGGAATTTTGAGTGAAGAGCTAGGGAGAAAACCCTAAGCTCCACTGATTATGTCCCTAAAACAACAACAAAAATTTATGATTTCACATAGTAAGGAAATAATAGATGTTAGAACTGAAGATTCTGTCTACAGAACTGAGTTTGCATGGGAGCGGCTTTGGGGAGGGTGCTTGGGACACTGGTAGAGCTGTGCTGCTGGAATGCTGCATGCAGGAAAGGTATAACAGTACTGTAAATCCCAGTAACGCAATACAAATTATTTATATAATGGAATACTATGCAGCTGTTAAGAAAAATAAAATCTTGAAATCTGCCGATAAATGGAAGGGCACGGAGAGTATCATCCTGAGTGAAATGAGTCAGAAGGAGGACAGATATTGGATGACTGCATTTATTTGTAGGATATTAAAAAATAGTATGAGACTAATATCCAAGGCCAGGCAAACCAAGGACCAGGAGGACTGTCAATGGTTGGAATCTACCACAGTGTGTGTGGGGCAGAGGGTGGGTAAGATAGAGATGGGGGCAGTTTGACAATCATAGTTGGAAATGGTAAAGCTAGACCAGAACTGAGTACTGAAAGTAGGTCAAGGGATATACATGAGCCTTCAGTGTCTGTATTGCAAACCACAATGCACAAAAGGAGAGAGAGCGACAGAGAGAGAAGTGCCTGATCTAGAGGCATGTTGGTGGGGGGGGGGGATGGGGTTGGTAGGAGGGAAACTGGGGGCATTTGTGTGTGGACACATGCACTGGTGGAGGAGTGGGTATTGGAACACAGTATGACTGAAGCCTTATCATGAACAAGTTTGCAATGGTTTATCTCATGGAAATAAAAAAATGGTTCTTAAAAATTGAGGAATTCAAAGGCTATAAGTATATGGTATCACCAATTAGAATTTTATTAAATTAACTGAACTTTCATTTCGACTTAACCAAAAACTTTCTTAGATGACTCCTTTTGCTTTATGCTTTTTTAAAAAAGTATTTTCAGCAATGCTGTAGGTTAGGCAGTATTATTTCTATTTTACCAAGAAGAAAAGACAGGCTGAAGGGTTAAACAACTAGTTGATTCAAACATTTTTTTCAGCATGTTATACCCTGTGACCAGCCGCTCACGAGGCGCCGGGAGGGATGGTGGGTTCTAGCCCTGGCTCACCACCCCAGCAGAGCCTCGCAACAAGCCAGACGCACCCTCCCACTCCATGAGGGCCTCCATTTTCCACATCCTGACTTCTCTCTTGTCAGACCTCCACCCAGCAGACCAGCCTATCAGCGCCCGGCTCGCAGCAGCCGGCTTGCCGTGTGGTTCATCAATAAATGCTGGACTTAGAGATGCCTACAGGAGTATGCTACCTACACGGCAGAGCCTGGCAAGCTACCCGTGTTGTATTTGATATTTGATATATATGCCAAATACCAGTAACAATTATAGACCTCATTCCCGAATAGATTGAGGCTCTTTATGTTCCTGGAGCAAGCAGATGCCCTTGTGCTCTACTAGCATGAGACAGGACATATGGAGATGTTACTGGGGCCCACTCGAGCAAATCGATGATGAACGGGAAGACAGTGATACAGTGATACAGTGATACCTCTGCTTAAAAAACGAAGTTCAGACAGTAAAGATTAGCTTGGCAGTCTTATTTCTAGTCTTTTTTTTAATCAATGAATTATCAACGAGTATCATGCTGAGTGATACTTTTTATTTTCAAATCAAGGATGACTCTAGTTCTTTCTCATTCCATTCCCTCTCTGCACCCCATGTTTTAAAAGATTTTTGCCTTTGAAACTGCATTTAGGTAATAAGTCAGCACTTTGGAGTTTTAAATTAAAGCCATGTATATAACTGTCAACTAGCACATCAGATCAACATGAGATCATTAAGCTTAACATTAAGCTTAACATATGATACAATTTCATTTGGGACTTAGTTAACTGCACACAAAGCAGATGGGGAGGGTGATAATTAGATGTTTTTTTAGTAGCTTTCTCAAATAAAGAATTGGTTTAGGATCTGTTAACTCTTAGACACTTTGGTCTCAGGACTAGGGAGCAGGCCTTGATCACTGAGCTCTCAGAGAGTCTCAACTCCCCTTTACCCAGATCCCCCTATACCTTTGCTCACAGCACTCACCGACTTTACCTTTCTGATTTCTATCTTTCCTTCAAAAGGCAAAGTTCAACTCTATCTTCTCCCAAAGTTACAACTCACTTTATAATCCATAACAATTTTTTTTAAAATTGATTTTATTATACCACCGTGACATATACAATTACAAAGATGCTCATGACTGGGTTTCAGTCATTCAGTGTTCTAGCACTCCATCCCTCCACCAGTGCACATTTCCCACAACCAGTGCCCCCAGATTCCCTCCCTCCTCCCCCAGTCTGCCTCTATGGCAGGCATTTTGCCTCCTTCTCCTCCTCTCTACCTTCTTTGTATGGCATAACGCATAACAATTCTTTTAGCCACTGGACTAATCTATCATATTTTTGTGCAGTTAACTTGAACAAATTCAAACTCTGGACATTTAGTTAATTTCTGTGTTATGTGTTTGCTTTGACCTTTTATTTTCACTATTTTTTTTTTTTTTGCTATTTATTTTAGTTGTAGAGCCACACCTAGCAGTGCTCAGTGCTCACTTCTGGTTCTGTGCTCTGTGGTTATTCCTGAAAGTGCTTGGGGACCATCTGAAGTGCTGGGTCAAACCAGGGTCAGTGGCGTCACAAGGGAAGAGCCTTAACTTCTTTACTATCTCTTTGGTCTCTACTTTCCAAACCCTCTGAAAGTGGGGGGGAGAAACATCCTTTATTCCTTTTTGCTACAACACAGTACTTAGAATAATGCTTCATTTAGTAAGCATTTGTCAATTGTCAGTAATTATCTTTTTTTTTAAGGACTTACAACAAAGTATTAAAATAAAATCTGGTCATGAATGCCCAGTAGAGTTCTCACGTACCTGGCCAGCAAGTCAATGAGTTCAAGTTTCGACATCCCATCAGGAAGGAGTCGAGGATAGCAGCCACACAGGTCCTGAAAAGATCGATTTTGGGCTTCCCTCTCACCCCTGAAATTTGAAAGCAAAGCTTAAACACAAGTCAAAAGCTTGCAAAAAATTTAACAAAACATATGAAGTACAAGTAAGACTAGCACTCCTGTGTTCTGAATGCCTGGAATTGGCCCTATATTTTGATATATTTAGGCTCTTTATAGTGGTGATTTCTAAAAGAATATGTGAAAATTCAGATGTACCCGACATAATGGGTACATGGGTACATTTGGAGAGAAGCTGATATCACCTCTCTTCTGATTTGACCTTTCAGTTGGGTTCCATGGGGATATGGTTTCTATGATCTTATCTGAATCCCTGAATTGAAGAAATGCATAAGTGAATCAGAATAAGAAATAAACACAGTAATTCCTCCACTCAGCATTTATAATGGGATTTGAACGCATAAAAGAAATGGTGTTACTAGCATGTATGTTTCTCCTCTGCGGAGTTGTACTTCCTCCAGGGTTTCCATCCCCCTTCTTAAAACAAGGTTAAGTGCTTCCAAATATAAGCTATTCATAATGTCAACAAAACCCTGAAATGTATATCGTCACACATCTTTCTGAGCCTTTTCAAATTATACTGATGAGACTAATGTGGATAAAGAATCAGTCTCTCTTTTTACTTCCATGAGATTATGGAGGTGCAGAGGTATGTGATATTGCTATAAACTCTAAAGGAAAATACAAATTTTATAGTATATTATTTCATTTAATAGTGTCATTTCAGCCAGCTGTTTGAATCTTAGTCATATATCTTATCAGAAATCTTTGTTGAAAAAGCAAACTTTACAAGAAGAAAACAAACAACCCCATCAAAAAATGGGGAAAAGAAATGAACAGAAACTTCAGCAAGGAAGAAATTCGAATGGCCAAAAAACATATGAAAAAATGCTCATCATCACTAATCATCAGAGAGATGCAAATCAAAACAACAATGAGATACCACTTTACGCCACAGAGACTGGCACATATTCAAAGAGCAAGAACAACAAGTGCTGGCGTGGATGTGGGGAAAAGGGGACACTCATCCATTGTTGGTGGGAATGCCGGCTGGTACAGCCTTTCTGGAAAACAATATGGACTTTCCTCCAAAGACTAGAAATTGAACTCCCATTTGACCCAGCCATACCACTCCTGGGAATCTACTCTGGGAAACCAAAAATACGCAGCGGAAACACCATCCCTACTTTTATGTTCATAGCAGCATTATTCACAATAGCCAGAATCTGGAAGCAACCAGAGTGCCCGAAAATCGATGACTGGATAAAGAAGCTTTGTTACATCTACACAATGGAATACTATGCAGCTGTTAGGAAAAATGAAGTTATAAAATTTGCCTATAAATGGATGGACATGGAGAAGATTATGTTGAGCGAAATTAGCCAGAAGGAGAGAGACAGATACAGAATGACTGCATTTATTTGCATGGCATAAATATATATGTACATATTATGATACCAATATCCAAGGTCAAGTGAAACATATATCAGGAGGTCTTGTCAAAGGTGGAGATTATCACAAACGTGTGGGAGTCAGAGTTTAGGTAAGACAGAAAATGGAACAGGGTGCTAATAATAGTCGAGGGTACTAATGCCAACCTAGAACTGAGCATTAAATAGAGGCAAAAGGATACATATGACAACCTTTTAATGTATGTTCTGTAATCCATAGTCTGGAAGGGAAGGAAAAGAGAAAGAGAGAGAAAGGGGAAAGAAATAAAGAACCTGCCATGGAGCAGGGGCTGGGGAAGGGGGAGGGAACCGGGGATGTTGGTGGTGGGAGATGGGCACTGGTGGAGGGGCGGGTGCTGAAACACTGTATGACCAAAACCCAAACATGAACTTTTTAATTGTATATCTTTTTATTTGTATATCTCACGGTGGTATAATAAAATACTTAAAAAAAAAAAGAAAAAGCAAACTACCCACCAAATCTTTCACAGACCAAGTGACAATATATAACAGGATGCAGAAATTTTGATGATTTAGGCTTCTGAGAATAAACACAAAATTAGCCACGAAATTAATGTGCCCACAGAAGGGGAATACATTATTGTGTGTTGTAAAGTAGTGGAAAAAGAATTCATTTCTGGAAAGAGATTTTGGTCAGAACAGAAATGCACAAAAAGAATCGAAACTCTTTAGAATATGTATATATATGTGTGTGTGTGTGTGTATGTATGTATGTATGCACATTTGTATGTATATTTCTGGGGCTACACTCAGTGATGCTCAGCGGTTACTCTTCACTCTGCACTCAGGAATTACTCCTGGCAGTGCTTGGGTGAACTGCCAATTGGTTCAATATGGGATGCTGGGGAATGAACCTGGGTTGGCTTTGTGCAAGGCAAATGTTCCACCCTCTGTATTGAGAATCTAAAGATGATAATCAGCAATTTTGCTCCTCTGCATCACTTTTTAGGATGGTTTTTGCAAGTGTGTTAAGAACGAAAAAAAGCGGTTGAAGTCACACATATATGGTGACTTTTAAAACACTCTGCTTTGGTGAAAAGTTACAATATTATTTTCTTTCCCTTTGCATGTCCCTTTCTTGCATGAGAGATATGAGGAATCTGAGCAGGAAGTTGTTGCCCAGTGGCTTTCAAACCACTGACATCTTCAATAGCTTTACAAAGTGGGAGTCTGGGGATCACTTCTAACAGTTCACTTGCAACACAGTGAGTTTTTTTAAACAGCAATCCTAGCTAGCTCACCAGATGTTTTAAACAGCTGGGATTATTTTCCTACATGCCAGAAAACAGATGATCTTGCCTCGCCTGAAGTGTAAGGCAAATTCCAAGCTACCAGAGCAAGTCCAGATTAGAAATAATTAGTTTATAAATTCCCTACTGCAGTCCTTACGCCATAGGCATCATGGGAAGCAGAGAATTTCCCAAATGATGGACATTTTAGTGGCAGATGATAAAAATAATTATTTTCATTACTGTGGCATAAGCAACAGAAGGAATAAGGAATAGAACTGGAACAATATAAAATTCCTCAGTGCTCAAATTCACGCAACTAGGGTCTGGAAGTGAATTAGACTAATTTTATATGTTAATCCCAGTGACCTTTATCCATGGATCTCTACCTTTGTACTAAATGCTTCTATGAATCTTTAATGTTTCTTCTTGCTTTTTTAGAAATAGAACAATGGGTTATTTCTCACTCAGGGATATGTCTTTAAACCTAACATAAAAAAACCTTCCTAACATTATTTGGGGGCTTTAAAATGGTTTAAAAAAGGAAAAGTTAAAAAGAACCCTTGAAAAAGTTTAAGGTATTTGGTTAAAAAACAAAAACAAAACAAAACAAAACTTCATTACGCATGCACCTTTTATGGGTGTGAATATATTGGTTTGGTCTCTATGAGAAATAGTTTTCTGTTAAAACCTCTAAAATTTTTCTTTATTATTTTTAGAGGAAATGTATATATGGAAAATACCTGAATATTCATTGTTTCTTTTGTTTTTTTTTTGGGGGGTGGTTGGACTGGGCCACACCCAACAACGCTCATGGATCACTCCTGGTTACGTTTAGGGGGACAGACCATCTGGGGAGGTAGGGATCAGCTGTATGTGGGTGAGTGCTTTAACCCTGTACTTCTCTCTGGCTCTTAGAGCATTTTTTATGTCTTTTATGAATTCAAACATACTTCAATATGATTAAAGAGCATGTAGTAATGAGGTTAAGGGTGTATTGACAATGTAATTTGTTAGGAAAAACTAGATAATATGGTGCAGATAATATATTCAGTTTATTAATCTTGATCAGCTTCAATTCTGTTACCATTCTGGCTGAAAGTCTAAAACAATATCATCATCGTATCACTTAAACCAAATGACCAGCAAACTATAAGATAATATTTATTGTATAATTATGTTTAAAATATAAACATCCCACCCATACGCCAGAACCTGGCAAGCTACCCGTGTCATATTCAATATGCCAAAAACAGTAACAATAATAAACCTCATTCCCATGACCTGAATGAATGGTTTGAGGCTCTTCGTGTTCCTGGAGCAAGCAGATGCCCTAGGGCTACACTAGCACATGACAGGGACAGGGACGAATGGAGACAATACTGGTGCCTGCTAGAGCAAATCGATGAACAACAGAAAAAAAGTGATAAGTGATGTTTAAAATATGCATATATGTGTGTCTGACAGAGGGAAAGGCATGGAAGAATTCCCGGTGAGCCAAGTAACGATTATAGAGTTCAAGTGGTACTCTGAAGAAGTGGCTTTCTTTGAACTTTAATTAAATTTAATTAATTAATTAATTTTGGGGGGGCACAACTGGCACTGTTCAGATGTGCTTACACCTGGCTCTGCACTCAGAAATCACTACTGGAGGACTCAAGGGACTACACGGATGCCAGGGATTGAACCCTGGTCAGCCATGTGCTAGGCAAGTGCTACACTTTACCCACTGTATCTCTTGCCTCTGATTTTATTTATTTATTTTTTAACCAACTGAGCTTGAATTTTAATTTTATTATTGCGGTTTAGGGTTAAATCTGGCTGTA